>OU015493.1:179058267-179092393 GCA_907164885.2 Dolomedes plantarius
GTGCCACCCCAGTTTTGACCGAGAATCCGCAGTTGAGACTTTGTGGTATTCGTACCTCTCCAACCCGCTCTGACAGCATACACGGACTTGCCGTTCTGAGAATTTTACGGGTCAATATCCGGATGTGCGGCTGCGGATTATGATAGCGCCACAAGGGTCGGATTCCGTTTCAGCTAGGTGCCTCCGCAATTTTCTACTAGCACCAACAGGACCGGCATCAGGATGTATCGTACCATCTACAACTCTCTATATGACATCATAAGGGACTTTACGGTCTACGTATTTACCGTGCCCATTTTCATCCTAGACACGAAGGTATTTAATGACACTTGTTGGGATTCGAACCCCACGCATCCCAGGCACCGGAAACAGACGCTCGACACCTAGACTTGCTAAGCTCCAATTTAAGGGGACTCCCTACCCTTAAATCTTTAAAACATGCCATTTTTTGAAAAAAATATTATAGGTTAAAGCCCGATCATTTCTGAACAAAATAAAGCAAACCGCATGAAAATATTCCGCTTAGTTCCGGAGATATTGATATTCTAAATATTTAATTACTGATCAAGTTTATGGTAAGAAAATGTTAAACTCAATTTTCTCAAAATGTAATTTTGCATCATTCCACAACTGATATCTCAAAAACTATGAAACATAATTCCATGAAATTTTTATCACTATATAATCATGTTATTTTATTGTGTCTGAACTAGAATTATTGAAATCACTGCACATTTTGTTATTTTTTCCAGGGTAAATTAATGCAATGATAAAAGGAACGTTTAAGTATACTTTGAGCAGTTTTAAAAAACTGAAAAAATATTTTAATATTGAATGTTTTATGTTCAATTGTATTTTGAATTATTTATT
Source organism: Dolomedes plantarius (assembly GCA_907164885.2). NCBI lineage: Eukaryota > Metazoa > Arthropoda > Arachnida > Araneae > Dolomedidae > Dolomedes > Dolomedes plantarius. The sequence continues at coordinate 179,059,138 of OU015493.1, forward strand.
TTAAATATAAAACAGGAATTATACATTTATGTGCAAAATTAATTTCATAGTTCTGCGCACAAGCCAGTATACAATAATAATACTTAAAAAACAAGGTATATCTAAATTATTAAAAAAAAATATATTTAAAATTATTTTGAGGGTTGAAAATCTGTTTCTTAAATTAAATATGTCAATTTATCATATACATAAAATTTGGAAAAATTGTGAGTAAATTGAAATAGTTACAAAGAGTCAAAAAGTATGAAAATATATCTTATATCCTCGACTTAAGGTTCACGAGTCCCCTTAAGACTTATTTAACCCTCTGAGATCCTGAAGACCGATTTTTTAGTTCACCCGAAAAGTCCGTTACGGCTCACAACGAGAGGTGACTTTCCCTCCTTCCCCCACAGAACATCCCGAAGATTGTACTGAAATTTGTCACGGTGGGATCCGGCCCCACTATCAGCTGTCCCCTCTAGCAGCACCGGGAAGTAAAGTACACAGGGATCGGTTCTAGACAATAAAAGACCACCGAGCAGATACTTCTGCGTTTGCATTCATGTGCTCTGCTCTGCTCTGCTCTGGGGAAGCCAGTGATTTATGTTCACTGCGTATTCCGTATATGCGTGGATCTCCTCCTCTGGTGGTCCTGCTACAGAGCATCAAAAGATCCCGGGGTCCCGGGGGTCAAATGGTATCAAGCGGGGGCAGGGGACACTAGATCAAGAAACACGAGAGACCTTGGGGGCGGGAATGAGGGTGTTCTAAATGGGGGAATATCTGGAAGAGACGTGTTCATTCACATCGCTTTGGACGGGTAGGGTTACCGTGACTAATGTGATGACAGGAGTCGGGGGGGTCTCCATGCAGAGAACTCTGCATGAATGCAGATGCACCGTAAGAGTGGTGACATTGTGGCCACTGTGGTGACGTTGAAATGTTGGTAGAATGACCACCTACCAGGCACTAGGGGGAGAGGCAATTTATGAGAATTTCTGCCGCCCGTCTGGACTTCTCAATGTTCGGTCAGCTAGGTCAGTTCCAGCCTTCAGAGGGTTAATGTAAAAAACATAATGTAAACATATAAAAACATTTTAATAAATTAAATCAAATTTATTCTAAACATATAATTAACTACGGTTGAATGACTTTATTAAAGAATTATAGCAAATGAAAAGAGTAGAAAAATTAAATCGAAACCGGACAGGTATCTAAAGATCGATTTACAAAAAGTGATTGCCTTTCTTAAATGTAAAAATATCATAATACATATAAAAAAATCACTGTTTAAAATGAATTGTTTTATAAGCCATATTATTGTAGATTTTTGCATGCGATTGTTAGTTTAAAGGTAAACTGCTATTGTTTTCTTTTTATTTTCACATTCTCCTCCTCATCAGATTATATACTATACGATAGTTTTTGTAAAGATATTAATTTCAAGGTTTCAGAAGTTAAATATTCTTTTTCTTTAGATGGTGGGTTGTCGCGTCCCTCTCAGGGAGTATCTGATTTTTAGGTTTAGATTAGAGTTCACTTTCTGTAGTTACACGAAACAGATTACTTTTCCTTGAAATTTATCATTTCAGTGGAAAAAGTCGTGTCACGTTGAAATCCTTTTTCTGAAAAATCTTTCGGAAATGTAAGACCAGTAAAGAAATAAATTCCAATTTCAGATTCTGAGTGGTTCAGCAGCTCTTTCGTGAAACATAATCCAAAAATTATGTTGTTTCTTTCACATTCATTGCAAAAACTTATAGAAAAGAACGTATACTGTACTAATGTATTATGTACAGCGCATGGGTAGTGATTGTCTAACACTCATCTGAAGTTCCTTCTAATGATTGTAATCACTTAAAAAATAATACTTTTCATTATTCCGAAAGAAAAAAAAAGCTGTATAGTTTTACTTCTACTGCTTAGTAACATTTCACTATGTCTTTGCTCTTCCACCTTTAATGTGTTGTATATTTTCTTCGCATTTATTAATCCTGGTCTCTTAAAGCCATTACTATAGATTTCTCCCTCTCTCTTTATATATATATAAAGAAAATAATGGAAAAAAATGGTTATCCAGAATAATGGAAACACATTGAGGAAGCGGGTATTATGCTCCTAATATTGTGTTGGAGCACATTTTGCATTCAAAACTGGTTGAACCCACTTTGGAAGCATACGAGTATTGGTTGGTGGCAAGTGGTATGCTACACATTCTTCAGGGATAAATGGCTCCAATTTTTTTAAAAAGATGCTGAAGAGAAGGATAAGAGGATATCATTTGTATTTCCATCACAGATTATAGTGGCTCGATTATGTATAAAACTGATGATTTCTCAGGTCCGAGAATTTGCCCAACTTCGTCATCATGTTCTTTAAACCGCGATTTCACAGTTTCAGCTCTGTGAATAGGTACGCTGCCATCTTGAAAGATGTAATCTACTCCAACAAATAAACGTCTAGACCACTGAATGGACATCGTAGTTCAAAATGGTTATATTGTCAATTCCAGTTATCCTTCCTTTAAAGGTGATAATGGGGCCTGCTAAAAACCACGACATGATTGCCCAAAGCATGATTGAACCTCGACAATACTTTTTTGTAGGAAGGAGAGAGTTTCGGTTGTAATATACTGCCGGTTATTTCCACAGGTAAACACCTGAAGTGGAGAACAGTGTGAAGGTTGATTCATCTGAGAACAATAGATATCTCCATTCACCAGTATTCCATGTGTTATGTTCCTGGCAGCAGTCTAATATACGATTTGCATCCCTCTGCGACACAAGGAGTTTTGGAAAAGCAGAGATGTTTTATAAATATTTTGCTTATACAGTTCTTTTCTCACTGTGTGGATCGGGACTGAGATCTGTATATGCATATTAAGCTCAGCAATTACTTTTGTAACACTTTTCTTTCTGTTTCAGGTAAAAATTGAATTTAATGTCCTCCTTTCTCTGACAGTAAGTTTAATTTTCCTTCCACAATTATGGGTCGCAAACCATGTTTTACCACGAGCAGTGTACGCTGCAATGAAGTTAAACACAGTACCTCTCGATACACCCAATACGTTTGCATCTGAGGTTACCGAAATCCCAAATACAAGCGCACCTACAATTTTATCTTTTTGGAACTCTGTGAGGTTGTTCATTTTGTGCCCACCTTGAGCTAATTTTTGCAAAGCACCTATGAAAATGAAAACAAACACAGCCTTGAGAGCATAACCTAAACGATTTTCCTAAAAACGGGATGTCTATCGGTTCTATTAGCTTTTTAATCAGCAGGAATGAAATTCCCTTTTTTAAGCTTAGGGATTCCATCATTTTGGACAATCCCTGTATGTGTGTGTGTATATATATATATATATATATATATATATATATATATATATATATATATATATATACTAGCGGACCCGACAGACGTTGTCCTGTTCGAACGTTGTAATTCTAGCTGAAGTACCCGGCGATGCCCGGGATTTTAAGAATGTTTGTTAACAAAAATCAATTTAAAAATTAACACAATATAAATAGCATAGAAAAAAAAGCATACGAAATGTTACACATATTAATAATATGAAAACCCAATTAAAAATGTATAAATGTATAATAAACTCCTCAGATTTCAGCTATATTCGGTATTTCATCATAAAAAAGCTGAAAAAAATAAAAAATGAATAAAAAGAATAATTTTAAAAAATAATAATTTAAAAAAATTAAAATAAAAAATAATAAAAGAATAATTAAATAATTAAAAAAATAATAAAATAATAGCTCAAAATAAAAAGCCTTAAAAAAAAAGCCGAAATAACAGGTCTAGCAAAATTCAGACAACTCTGGATTCGAACCCGGGTCGAGAGGATGGTACTTTCCAAATTGGCGACCTTCCGAACGCGCCACGATGACACCGTGTTCTAGTGGGTAAAGTGAAACATATTCGCTATTGGAACGTTGTTGTGGGCTGGTGATTATACATGTTAGAGAAGTTTTTAGTCAGAAATAAGTTAGCAGGATAGAAGCTTAGTCTTTAGCTCTTCAATAGACACAAAGATATAGGCGAGGAGGTTTGCAGTAGCGATTAAAAAAGATCTCGTGTCACTTAACGTGGTTGATTCGAATTTTCCATCGCGTGTCGAGAGTATCAATATGCCGTTGGATCTGATCCATTTTAGAGTATAAAATCTGACTTGAAAGATTATTATTTTCATTTATTATTCTGGTTTAATACATGACTTGAAACTTTTGATTTTATTTATTTTTATTTTTTCGCTCGCTGTTTGCTAACTAAACCTAACGTGGACGCCATTATCTAGAGGGGTGATTTCACAAACTGTAAAAGCTTCCATTTACCGGACGCACCCCCTTATAAATTGTTGGTTTTTTATTAATTAATTAAAAATATAAAAGCATATTCTATCGGATCAAATTGTGAATCTAAACCATTCTCGAATCAACTTAATTGCACACACAAAATTTCATAAAAATCAGTCCAGTCGTTTAGGAGGAGTTCAGTTACATACACACGGACAGAAGAAATATATATATAAGATATATATATATATATCTATATATATATAAATAAATAAATATATATATATATATATATATATATATATATATATATATAAATAAATATATATATATATATATATAAATATATATATATATATATATATATATATATAAATATATATATATATATATATATATATATATATATATATATATATATATATATATATATATATATATATATATATATATATATATATATATATATATATATATATATATAAATTAAAGTTCTTAATAAACATAATTGTTTAGCACTTTCATTTTTCTGTGAATCTTTTCAATAAAAAATATAAATATGCTTTGCATTTTTTAAGTACAACGTTCCAGCTTTAGGTTTCATCTCCAGTTTAGTATAGAAAACCCTATTTGTCATACTTAGCAGAAGGGCAGAATATTAAATAACCTGATAATCTTGTAACTCAGTTTTCCGTTTGATTTATGGTGCCCCATACTGTTCTCTTAGTTACGTTCAACTAAAGTCTCATCTAAGGAAGTGATAACAGCTTTCTCGGCATAGTTTACTCTATAAAACCGAGTTTTTGTACGCCTCTTAAGGGCACATATTACATTTCTATAGTAAAAACTATGCAAATTTTGTGATACGTTATTTGCATATAATTTGTTTATAAATAAATGTGTAGGTTAGATTGTTTTCCACTTAAAATATATGTAGTTATATAACATAAAAAGTAATTAATGCATACATAATTTTATTGAGTACGGGAGTTTAATTTTTACTTACCTCTGATGGAACTTTTCTGACTGTATGACAGTTTGGTACACTTTTCTAAAATAATACTGCTCCTATGCTCTCGAAGTTTCACATGGTGGTTAAACACATTCCCAGTCATAATAATAAGAAGCATTTAACATTTTGGCCATAAAGAAATAAAATTTTTATAAAAAATTAGTTAATAACTCCAAAAATCATAGAAAAAATTAATTTATTCCTTCTATTTCCAAATGTACCGTACTTATATCTATTATTTTAGATATTTTTAAAGACATTGGGTAGTTATAAAATTGTTGAAAATTTAAACTTTTTAGCTTGAATAGTTTTTAAAAAAACTACCTGATTTTACATATTTTAAATACAAAAACGTTGTATCTTAGTTTTTATATACAATTTCTGTACTCAGATGGCAAAATGGTATAAGAAATTTACGCGACGGCAAATCTAAAATTCAAGATGTCATGAAAAATCAGTAATTTGTTTTACACGAGCAAACGTGGTACCAAAGTCCCAGAAAAAGAGTTGGCTATTACTTATAGTAGTTACAGTAAACAGAAAATATCGGCGAACAAAAATCTGGAATGTGAAAAACTTAATTTTTTAAAGAAAAGTTTCTTATAATGTTTTGCCAGAGATTAGGGAATTTTTTTTCCGATCTTAAACATGCGTAGTATTTAGTAATAATTCATGACGTTATTTCGAGTATTAAAATTATTTTGATTTCACTTGCCTTGTACAAAAAAAAAATCATTCATCTTAAGGTAGTCAACAAACTTATCTTCTTACCTTTAGAAATGTTTATCTTCTCTCTTTTTTTCTTTCACAGTGGTAAATATTCTGTACATTCCCAGTGCTACTGCGTTGACTACATTATTAAAGGAAGTACCAAATAGTGAATCAATGTTACAGTCTATGGGGGGGGGGGTCGGGAACGCTCTTCTAACTATTATATGAGGCGTTGAAATGCAAAGTGGTGTAAGTCACATTTTCAACTTTTTTCATTTGGGGGCAAATATATAATCTCCATGTTCAATTTATAGTGGAATTGTAAATAGTTATTAATTGAAATATTGTAATAATTGTTGTGAATTATAATTTGTTCAATTTATGGTTGAAGTTTTTGTAGTTTTTGCAGTTAAACTCCTTTGACTTACACCACTTGACTTACTGACTTACATCACTTGGCCTTTCACCGCCTCATATGATGTAGGAGGCGCTTTTCAAACTAATCAAAGAGAAACCATGAGATTTCTTTCAAGCAGATATAGTTCTGAAAAGAATAATTCCGAGTAAAGATAGTTATGTAGACTACAAAAATAACACTTATGAATAGTTCGACTTGCAGTTTTATTCTGTAATCAGGTACTTTGCTGTAAATCCTTTTTAAAAAAATTGTCTGCAGTAAAAGCAAATTACTTTGCGAATATTTAAAAACATAAAATATCTCTAATAAGGATAGGGTTTTAATATTTTCCCACTATTTGACTTTGAATATTTTTATTTACGCTTTGAAATCCTAAAATATCGAAGTATAAATTAAAGGCTGAGTAATAAAATACCTACCCTTTGGATTTTGGTATTTTAATTGCTTGCTGTTTAATGGAATTTCTTTTGCGCATTTTTGTATCAGTGTACATGGAAAATGGAAAATAAAACTAAATTTTTAGCGTTTGTACGTTGATGAACACTGCTTCTGAATTTCTCCTATTGAACATAATAGTTTACAGGAAATTTAAAAATTAGAAACTCGAATCTTGGTCAATTAGACATTACCACTTCTTAAGAAAACAAAATTCTGCATTCTTCCAAAGAAAATTAAAAATGTATAATAGCGTTTTATTTTTTTTAATATTCTCTAGATATAGCAAAATAATAAAACCAAAATATTCATTTATGCATGAAATATACTGTAAATGTTCGAATCAAACCATCTTTTAGCGTTAGCAGAGCATTTAATGCCAATTTTTCTTATATGAGGTTTCTACGATCCGTAAGAATCGAAAAAACGTTCGAAAGATCACTTTATCCACGATCTTCTCTACGTGACAGAACTTTCTAATATTTCTAACAAAATAAAATATTTTGCTATAAAATAAAACAAATAACAGATAAACTGCATGAAATACCAAATATAATTTTACATTTCCTTTGTAGTATGCATAATTTAGGATAATATATAAAGAATGCTCAAATTATGATATATGAATGGGTGTTGAAAACAAAGAATGTAATGTATATTCCATCCCTAATGAAGATCGAAAAGTGGAATTATTTGTAGAAAGCTAAATTTTCAGGAAGTTTAGAGTGTGTTTCAAGATGAAAATGGTCTGTTCTATCTATATATTGGGGATAAATTGTAAATTTAATGTCTGAGAAGAAATTATTTGCAAATAGTGCGTTTATATATATATATATATATATATATATATATATATATATATATATATATATATATATATATACACTCATGGACAAAAAAATTAGCGCACCAAGAAATAATTGCGGGATCGTAACGAAATTTGCAATGAAGGTACATGTCGGGGAGATATGCAAATGATCAGAAATGCAGCGTGATTGCGCATTACGTATAGCCGGTAGAGTGCGTTGAACATCGTACTCTGTGGAGTATAAAACAGGTAACCAAAGCATGTTTGAGTGTGCTGAATCATTTACAAAGGAAGAGCTGAGATAGACATGCCATTACGCCATGTTCGAAGACAATATAAGCAGTTGTCGCAGTTTGAGAGGGGGAGAATCGTCGGGATGATGGAACCTGGGTGGTCAGCTAGGCGAGTAGCTCGTCAATTAGGCCGCTCTGATTGTGTTGTGAGGAGGTGGCTTAGGACGCCCTCGACAGATCAGTTGTCGAGAAGACCGCCACATCGTAAGAAATGCACGCGTACATCCAGCTGCTTCATCGGCCGCCGTCCAGGCACAGGTAGCACCTTCACTAGGGGCCTCTGTGTCTTCTCGAACCATACGAAGGCGCCTGGCTGAAGGACAGTTGGTATCGCGGCGCCCATTACGCGTGCTGCCCTTGACGCCCACCCATCGACGCCTCCGTTTGGAGTTTTGCCGCGCACGAGGAAACTGGACTGCAGCGGAATGGAACCAGGTCGTCTTTAGCGACGAATCCAGATTCAATCTAGGCAGTGATGACAATCGTGTTCGTGTGTGGAGAGCCCGTGGTGAACGCTTCAATCCTGCCTTTGCTGTACAGCGACACATCGCTCCCACAGCTGGTGTGATGGTATGGGGTGCCATTGCCTACAATATACGGTCACCCCTAGTATTGTTCCGTGGCACCATGACAGCCCAGCGGTATGTTCATGAAATCCTGCAACCACATGTGTTGCCACTCATGCAACGGCTCCCAGGAGCCATTTTTCAACAAGACAATGCTCGGCCTCATACGGCAAGGGTGTCACAAGACTGTCTCCGCACTGTTACTACCCTTCCTTGGCCTGTCCGATCCCCAGATTTGTCTGCAATCGAGCATATCTGGGATCATTTGGGACGACGAGTTGGGCATCCCACGAGTTTCAACGAACTAGAGGCAAGGTTACAGCAAATATGGAAAGAAATGTCTCAAGACATCATACAGAACTTGTATGACTCAATGCCCGATCGTATTCGCGCTAGAGGGGGTCCAACGGAGTATTAACTCCTCCGTTCTTTTGCCTTTTTCTCTGAAATAAATTATCCTTTTTCTTTGATTTTCTTATCATTTACTTATATCAAAGTAGTCATTACGTATATAAAATTTCGTTTCATTTTGACTACTCCTTCTTGGTGCGCTAATTTTTTTGTCCATGAGTGTATATATATATATATATATATATATATATATATATATATATATATATATATATATATAAAGCCTTTCTATAACACTGTACTTACACAGCACTAGATAACATAATTTTTTTAACACATTTAAAGACTAAATTACCTTAAGATAATGACGCGATGGAATAATGAACTGTAGTGGCTTTACAAGAAAATGTGTAAACAAATTATAATTTATTCATTTACAACTCTATTCCGATGTCATAGCGGAAAGCGTCATGCACAAACTGGTTACATAAGAAGAGCATTACAGTGAATTTTAGACGTAACCGATTCGAAATCAATTAATGTAATTGAAGTGAAAATAGGGTGGTAATGAAGTAAAATAAAAATAGTTCAGAGGTTATTAATGAGAGGTATAGTGATTTTACATGTGTACATTGCAATAAGATGTTGTGTATGTTCTGACAATGTTAACAATTTGAAAATAGAATATCTTCACTTTTTATCAACTTACTTGACATGCAGAAAACCCAGAAAATGTTACTTTGATAAAATTCCTCACTCTTGTGTCTCTCCCACTTGAGCATTGGAGATGGGAAACTGAAAGACTGAATCAGTTCTGTAAACTGGAGCAACGTTGAACTTATATGATACCCACGATGTCGAGATTTTCAGTTCAGCTACCGTAAATGATGGATCGATTTCTGCCACGTGGAGACCAGTTCATTAGCTGAACACTGTTTACTGGAACTGCATCAAACTTGCAGATAAATCTGGAACCACACACCAAGCACGAAACGCAGTAGGTAATTAGCAATATGACACTGTATCATTGGGACTTGGAAAAATAAAGATAATGTGCCCTTTAGCACTCTAGATGAAGAATGACTGAATCACGCATGCTGAAGACAAGGAAATTGGCACAGACAAAAATTTCTAAAAAAATACTTGTTTATTATTTTCCTTTGAAGCCTTATAAAGTCACCAGTATTCGGAATTTTGTATTCGGAAAATGTCCGAAGACAAAAATTCGAGGAGACACGCTCCAATATTGCAAACAGCATTCATCTCGCTAAAAATCGTACTCATCTTTTTTGGAGGGGAATCAAACCTTTTGTTCCCAAAACCTGTTCACACAAGCCTAGGTTAATGTGCTTATTCTGATAAAGAGATCCCATTTCCTTTTAGTCTAAACAACAAAATAAAGTCTGTAGAAGGGGATAAATAATAGAATAATAAACACTAGCTGTATCAAAGGACCAAATTAAAAGAGAAATTAATTAAACTGCGATTATATTGTTATTATCTTTAGGAAACATCGGCGTATGAATACATGTAAGCTATTGCACACGTGGGAAGTAGTTATTTTTGCAGTTAAGTTAAGAAATCGAATCGCGATGCGAAATTCGAATGAGGTAATCGATTCTATAATTGGAAAGTGTAAATATATTTAGCTATTGTAGATATTAACAGTATAATAGCTTTAAGCATAAAATATGTATCTGGAAAATAGTTATATTTTAAATTAATATTAATACAGCTAGCAATTAATTGTTTAAAGATGAAATTAATTAAGTTAAGTTAATAGCGGTTATAATTAAGTTTTTAAATTTTAGAGTAATTAATTTTACATAGTGGCATTATGCCACAGTAATGGAAGCTTGGAAGCAATTTTCAATTAAGCACGTCATCGACATCATATCGTTGTCGCTGAAAGAACTAAAACCATCAACGTTAATTACATGTTGAAAAAAGATATGGCCACCTTCAGTTGAAATAGAATCGTCAGAAAATGAAATTGGTGGCATATAAGAACTTGCTATATCAATCAGAGGCGAAGGTTAAGTGTATATGGCTATTGAGTAGGTTCAAGATTTATTAGGGGAAGAAGAAGTTGACGAAGCAGATTTGATGGAAATGGTATCCGAAGCTGTAAATCAAATCGATTTTGAGGAGAATAACACTGATGAAGATTGGGAAGTTAATAATTTAACACTAAAAAAATTACAAGTAAGCCTGAGCTTAGCTGAAAATCTTGAATCATTTTTCTTGAATGCAGACCTTTCTGCTGAAAGAAGCCGAAAATTCAAAAGGGAGCTGGAAAATTGCCTATATCAATACCGTGAAATCTACAATGACCTTGTAAGAACCAGCAAACAAACCAAAATTACAGATTTTTTCAAGAGGATAGATTTTTTCAAGAGGATAGAATCCAACCGAAAAAACGTTCTCGTTTCATTGAACTGAGCAGTGATGAGGAAGAAATTTGCTAAATTAAGGTCGAATTAAATGAAAATAATATTTTTCGTTTCTTTTCGTTTTACATTATACATACTTTTATATTTTTAATAAAAATTAAATTGCTTATGTGGAATTTATAAAAAAACGCTTGTTTTTTAATAAGTTTTCGGAACGTAACCCCTCTGTTTGTACTGGCTCTGGGTCTCATATAACACGGTTTCCCACAACACGGTATTTTCTAGGAACCTATCTACCGTAAGAGAAAAAGAAAGTGAAGAAAAATAATAAAAATAAAAATGTTTTAACATTTTCGAATGTTTCTGAGGCGGATTCTGGTAATGGGTGCACACATTATCAGAGTGCAGTCGAAGAAAAAACGAAAATGAGTGGAAATTTAGGAAGTTCCGAAATAAAAGAACTTTTAGAAGAATATAAAGATATATTTGCGAAAAATAAATATGACGTGGGATCAGTACGAAAAGAGCCCCAAAGAGTGATATTGACTTCCGATTTACCAGTGTCGTTACGCGCATATAAAGCTTCACCAAAACAACGAGAAGAAATTGATACTCAAATTCAAGAGCTATTACAAGCCAATATCATAAAAGAAAATTCATCTCCATATTCGGCAACAGTAACACTCGGTTATAAGAAAGATGAAAACAAAATAAATAGGTTATGCATTGATTTCAGGAAACTAAATCAGGTGACTAAGTCGGATGCCGAACCATTACCCCTGGTCGAGACATTAATTGATGAACTAGCTCAAAGTACGTATTTTTCCAAATTGGTCATGGGCTGAGGTTACTGGCATATCCCTATTTACCCAGATGACACAGAAAAACTCGCTTTTCCAACCCATAATGGATTATATGAATGGCTGCGCTTACATTTTAGTTGGCGCAATGCACCCAGCATTTTTCAGAGAACAATTCCTAGAATTTTAACTAAATATAAAATTAAGTTTGCTGCAAATTATTTTGATGATATTTTATTTTTTTCAGATAGCTATTCTAATCATATTGAACACATTCAAAAAATTTTTGATATCTGCAGAGAGGAAAACTTAAAAATAAAATTTTCTAAATGTTCCTTTTTACAAAAACAATTCAATTTTTAGGATATGAAATTACCAATGGGATTATCACTCCGGATAACAGCAGCATTGAGGTTATTAAAAATTTAAAACGACCCAATAATGTGAAATCTTTACAAAGATTTCTAGGTTCAATTAATGTGTATCATAAATTTATGGATAAGTATGCAACTATTAGACAACCATTGAATAACATGTTAACAAAATACATCTTGGCAATGGCCTGGGAAATGCCAAGAAGCGTTTGAAATGAAAAAATCCTTAATTGTAAACCTGTGTTGAAAATTTTTAATCCAAAAGCTGAATGTCATATTTTTGTTGATGCCAGTCACACTGGTGTAGGAGCGGTTTTAAAATAAACAGATGCTTCTGGTGTCCTATACCCTGTCGCGTTTCTCTACCGCTCCTTAAAGGATTATGAAAAAAATTATTTTATTACTGAGCTGTAATGTCTCGCTATAGTGGATTCTTTAAATAAGTTTCATCATTATCTTTTCGGACAAAAATTTACCATACATACGGACCATGCGGCTTTAGTTTGGCTCAAAAATGTTGAAAACATAAAGGAAGATTGTTCCGCTGGTCTTTACAATTAAGTATGTATGAGTATGATATTAAATATACAAAGGGCACCAAAAACATCGAAGCAGATATGCTCTCTCTCGATGTACCAGATAACAGTGTACACAATGATGTTATTGTAAGCAATGTTGAAAATCAGATATCACATCTCTTGCAGTTGAGTGAAATTACAGTGGCTCAAAAAAATGACAATTTAACTCGAAACTTTGTCGAAATTAACAATGTTTTATGTCTTCGTAAAACAGGATTTACCAAAATTGCAGTAGCTTTTTCTCTAAGATTGAAATTACTCAAAATTGCTCATAAAAATTTGGCTATCGTGGTATTAAAAAAACAATTAATTTGCTCACTCCTGTTTATTATTGGCAAAATATAACTTCTGAAATTAGTAATTTTATTAAACATTGTCATACATGTACAGTAAATAAAAAACCTCAACAAAAAAGATTTGGACTTTTACAATCAATACCTCCGGTTGACAAGTCATTTGACTTGACTGCAATTGATAGTGTGGGTGGCCTTAACCACTACAATTCAACTAAAAAATACCTGACGTTAATTATTGATCATCATACACGATTAATATGGGCTTTTGCTTCAAAATCAATTACAGCAGAAAATTACACTAACTTCCTAAACCGAATTTTTCAAATTCAAATGCCAAAGATTATCTTAAGTGATAGGAATCCAGCTTTCACATCTTCTCATTAAAAAAAAATTCTTAAGCATTATAACGTTAAACAACTATTGACTACAGCACACAGACAAGTGTGGAGGTGCCGGTATATAATATTTTAACTTAAATAAAAGTTCTAGACAATTATTCAGAGAAGGTTACTGGTTCCAAAAACCTCTAGCACCTACCACTAATCTCCGCTCTCGTGGGCTCTTTACAGTGTATATCGGTCAATACAGGAGGCTTGTTATTTAATACAATACAGTTTATTGATAAAACCTGTTCATAATTACTGTTATATAATAAAAACATTGAAAACTAGCAATATTGCAATGACAACTACTATTGCGCTCACAATTAAAACCACAACAATAAATAATATTACTACTGATACTAATAACAACAAAAAATAATATTACGACTCGTTTCGCTTAATTGGAAGTACAGGAGTTCTGTGAGACAATCTTGGTGGACAACTTAATCAGAACTTAGTGGGAGCATGGTGAGGCACACGCTGGAACTCGGAAACACACTTCAGTTGCGGAAGTTGAAACATTTGGTCCTACGGCAAATGACGATAACTACCCGAAATATTCGGTATCCAGAGCACATGAAGAGATCGAGGAAAATGGGTCTCAACTGCAATTCCTGGGCCACGCTCTCTATTGCAGACTTTCCGATGATAAGCAGAGGGGAACCAATAGACATAGAGTAGGGAAAAGGAGTAAAGTGATAGTTGCGCTGATAATCCGTGAGTTCATAGAATAAGAAAAAGTGAGTAAGCATCTTGCACGGCAGTAGATTGGAGGGTCTGCTATCGATACTAAGATGAGCATGAAGTCCGAGTTCTGTGCTTCAGCTTATATGCTGCTCCGGTAAAAGCTCGCACATGCGCAGGCGATCACGCTAGGAATTTGCATGGAAATCTACATAGCAATTTCCTATTCTTCGCGTGACCGCCACGAGAAACTAATGGTAAGGTGGAGCGATTAGGCCAAACAATAATCACACGTTTAAAATGTAAAATTGATGAATCACCTACAAAAGTTCCATGGCCTAAATTATTAAAGGAAGTAGCTCATGAATACAACTTGACCCCACATTCCGTTACTAAATTTCCACCAGCCTATTTAATGTATGTCACAGTTCCATATACAAACCCTTTAAAGGAAATTATTTATTCTCCTGTTGAAGAGGTGAGGAAAATAGCAGTTGAGAGAACAAAACAATACCATGAACGGAATAAAACACATTATGATGCTAGATTTGTTGATGTACAATTTACACCTTATGAGTCAGTTATTTTTGAAGAAGTTAAGTATTCAAATACTAGAAAGCTTTCTCCAATCTTTAGTGGTCCTTATAAAATTCTTAAATTTCTGACGTTAATTATGAAAAAAATAAGAAATTGCTCACACTCAAGAACCTTTACAAGTTGTGCATGTTCCGAAGTTACTAAAATACTATGTACCAGAAAAATTAAAACTGAGTCATGAATAATGTAAATAAAGTATTTATGTTTGAATATTATTATATTACAAGGGTTGTATTATTATATATATATTATTATATTACAAGGGTTTTTGGTATTATTGTTGTATCGCAATTTCTTTTCAGTATTAAGATAGTGCATTTGTTCTAATTTTTTTTTACTCAGCAGTGAAAGGACAATAATTTCTTTACAAAAGACTATATAAGCCAAAAAACAAAACAATCATGGTTGTCACCACTTGTTACCACATGTTGTTCCTTAAAGACGTCTTATTTTCTCATATTTTTATGTTGTATTATATTTCGCGATTTTTATGCTGAACTTGTAAAGCATATTGAAATTGGATAGAATATTATGCAAAGTTTGTTGTTAAAATTATTACATGTAAGTGCGCATTCAGGGATCTGAATGTTAGTTTTGTACACAGAAGAGAGGTGGTGGATAGGTTAAATTTTTAAATTGTAAGAATAGGCAAATTAAGTTTTGTTTTTGTTTCTTTTTGTTTGGCAAGGGGGGTTTCTTTTTCTTTGAGGGTGGGATGTAATATAAAAATAATTTTTATATTAATAATCTGACTTCTCCATGTTCCTGTAAAACATAATTTATTCGATTTCTGAAGATGATGCAATAGCTCATAAATAATAGCTCATTTGCAGTACTTAATCCCTTCGTTCCCCTGTAGACAGAGAGATATCCTTGCAGACTTAGTTCAACCCTTGTGTAGGGAGAGTGAACCGATAACAATCATCGGACATGTCCTAGTCCATGATGTAACATAGCGTCATATGCATTAACCCTTGCACCACTTCTTCTGTTTTTCCCGAAATAAAAATGTGAACACGGCCGAAAGCGGGTCTTTTCTCTGATAGTGTTTGTACAAATCATATGTCACACGGTCTAGCTCTCTTCCTATGAGGAACTTCGTAATAAACGACAAATGAAACTATTTTAATTCATTCGCCTGTTTACTACGTACCAAGAATTATTTTACAGCTGTTCCAGTATCTGCTGTTCCAACCGTTTCTATTGAAATTAAATGTCATATATATATATATATATATACATATACAGAGAGAGAAAACAGTGATTCTAATGACATGCATGTTCTTCTATAAGTATCGATATTCCTAAGCTGATCTGAAAATGTTTGATTAGATTTTTTTTCTTTCCCTTAAGGCTGCTATGTACTAACCGTTTTGGAATCTCTCACCTCAATGTCAACTTATGGAGAACATTTGTCTACTATTTACAACTACATAAATCCGGATTGTCCAATAAAATTAGTATTTTCATATAGTCTGGACTTTTCTGCACGTTGCAACAGGATTCATTTTATACATTTCGTCTCCCAAAGGAATTTAGGAGCGTTTAAAACACACTATATAAGATTCCACCCCCCCCCCCGAATGATTTAAATTATAAAATATTATTTGCATTTTTTTAAAAAGAATAATGCCCCAAGTTGTAAAATTTCATTTTCTATTAGGTAGTACAATTAAAAATATCTTTACATCCAAGTCGGGAATAATTTGACAAATTTTCTCCGTAGGTCAACATCGAGGTGAGCGATTCCAATAGGGTTAGTACACAGCAACCTTAAGACAAACTTTCAGTTGAGCTATTGTAAAAAATAATGATACCTTGAATTATAATCTTTAGTGAGCGAATGCTTTAATTTACGTTGCATGCTACAAGACGCTAGACAGCCATTAAGAAATCTCCCCTTCCTGAATCTGCTCGCTTAATTCCCTCATAATCATCAGAGGGGAGTACACGATGAAAAATCCAAAACCATGTGTTAACGCGAATTTCAAAATACTTTTACTTATCATTTTGAAAATGCTTCTATATTTCTAAGATTATAGCATATGTGTGTACAGGATGAAGTTTGAATTATTGCAATTAGGAAAACACTAATAATGTTTCCAGCATTGTCCACAACATAAAGCCGACTTCAGATATTATATTCTCCGGCCTTTGTTAGAGTACTGGAATAGATTAAATATCGTTTCTAATATAAAGAAAATACCTTCAAAATATTAACGTTTTACACTTAATCTCTAAAGTGCAACAGCGTTGTTGAGACTTTGATTAGTGCTACGTATCTGGAATCTGGTATTGACGACCCCTTAATTTCCATAATTCTCTTTAGGATCGTGACGTAACCGATTATCAACAATGAACCAGGTTTGCTGCATACTTAATCATATCTAGTCATGTTCTAATAAAAAAATGGGGGGGGGGTAAAGACGGCGTAGGGCTATTTTGGAAAAATCCTTCTTCTTATTAACATGCTGTCCAAGGTATTTACAATATGTTTATTATTTATTTCAATAAAAGTCAATGTTTTCTTATCCCATACATTGATACCTGCTTTGTTAGACACCACCTAAGCCTCGCACATTGTTTTCTCCCTCTCTGCTTCTACCTATCTATCTCTCCATATCTCTCTCTGTCTATCATTTATACTGAGGGAGATTAGATATGTATCTAAACAGAGTACGCTTAGTCAAGCAATCTATCAAACTACAGTGCTGTAAGATTGTAATGTAAATAACTGCCATACATCACTCCTATTAAAGAAGATAAACATAAAATGGTAAATTATATTAAAAAGCATGAAAGAGTATTGATTTTGAAAACAATATCACTCAGGTGGTGTCCGTTATTTGCGATGCACTGCCGAAGCTGATCTCTAAAGTTTTCCATCACTCTGTTAACCATCTCTGAGGTAAAGGAGCCAACTACCTCCCCAACGCCAGACTCGTAGACTCGCCCATTTTCGGGGGTTCTAACGTTCCGAGGATGACCACTTGGTTTCCTTAACAATGCAGACTCAGTTGCTCCCACGTTTGAAACCATCGCAAGATTGTTTTTCGACCAGGAACAGCAACAGTTGTATACCGTTCGTAGGGCGTCCTAAATGCCCTGTGTTATGGTTACAGAATCGTTGTTTATAAAGAAACCTCCATAACGAATCCACGATGTTCACTGGACCAACTCATGATGTTTACTGATAACTGAAGGCCTTATTTGAATAGTGGTCCAACTTCACTTCAAAAAAATGGAGTTAGCCTCATTTTCATGTTCATACAAGTAATTTCTATCTTATATTTAAACTGGTACACCTCCAGCTTATTTCTGCTGCTAACAGAGGGTATTGCAAATCAGACTTCAGCAGTCATTTCTCAGCATTCATTAGACTTTAAGGCTCTGTATCTCAAAATGAACAAGAATGGAAATGTACCACTATTCAAATAAGGCCTTCAACTAGAAAATCCATCCGAACTGTTGCTTCCTCCCGCACCGTCCTACCACGACCATCCCCTTAACAGTGAACTTCAGAAATCTGGGAGTCTATTCCACCGCCCCTTCTACAAGGGAATATCGAACATTACCGCAAGTAATGGAACAGTGAAGGAAGAAATTATAAAGAAATCAGTTCATAATTACTAAAATACAAAAAAATTGCATAATTAAACAATTTAAATCGTTGATATTTCATGTACATATAGTATAGATGGTAAACTATTTTTATTTCAGTATGGTGTGTAAAATTAACATGATATTAAATCGCCATTGATACCAATTGAAGGGATGTAACTAAGTAGTCTAAAGTAATTTTTGATTAATTTATAAAAAAACACAAGTTTAAAACAGCTTGGTTCGAGATTTCAAATACGCACTATGGTGATATTGATTAACCTTTTACACGCCAATGTTCCCAAATGGGAACATACAGTTTAAAATTCAATTAAAAAAAAAGTTTCATTATATCAGTCTTGTAAAAATTTCTCATTACAAATAAAGACATACTTGATTTTTTGACATAAGAATTATGTTCCAAAAATAAAATCAGTAGTGTACAGAAATTCGCGAAAAACAGCTTTTTTAGCACTTTCGACATGGCATTACTTAAAAATTCTCCAAAAATAGAAAAATAAACTAAATTTTTTAAAATAACGTAAACTATTCTTATAAGGGTTCACTTTAATGATAAAAAAAATAGATATCGAAATTCGGAGAAAAAATGCGCTTTATATAAGAAACCAAAGTTGAATGTTCCCAAAAGGGAACATTGGCGTGTAAAGTAGTAGAAAAGTACATGTTTTTTAAATCTCAATGAAACTGTTGAAAAAAATGTTTAAAACTTCAAATAAAGTATTACGTGGTTCAATACACTATGGAAAACGTGTCTAGTTCTTGTTTCATGTTCCCCTGTGTCTCCCCACACCCACATCTCGGGGGGGAGGGGGGGGGGGGTTTGGGCGGAAGGGGTAAAGAGTGTTTATGGCTGCAGCTGTGAAACTCTTGTTTATTTCACGGCAAACTTTGCTTTTTATATTTTCTTTTCTCCTATCATGGAATAGGACATTTAAGAACAGCGTTCATGGGGAAACCTCGTGATTGTTTTTTTCTTTTCTCTTTCTAAATACACCGCCACAGCATTTTGGAATCTATACTTCTCTGGGTCGGACATGCCGAATCCAAAGCGATTTTTAACTGTTGAAGAGGCTTTAGATTACCTGGAAACTTTATCAGATGACTCTGATGGAGATGTTATTGATATATGCCAATTCCCCCCTGAAGAAAGTGGATGCATCACAGATGAAGAAGATATAAATGAGGAAACTTTTGAATGCGTTACGCCTGCAGATGTTTGTGGAGAAGTTGAAGTTTTCGCGAACATTTCGGATAACGATTCCATAGGATATGCGGATGTTCCTTCAACTTCGAAAGAACAGCCAAAATCTAAGAGAAAACGATTATCGGGTACACAGAAAAGCACCGACTATCGCTGGAATAAATCTACCACTTTTGAAAAGAAAAGTGTGGAAAATGCAGGCATTGAAGATATATGTCAAGTTTTCCCAGAGATTGT
The DNA here is from genome assembly GCA_907164885.2 of Dolomedes plantarius. Lineage (NCBI taxonomy): Eukaryota > Metazoa > Arthropoda > Arachnida > Araneae > Dolomedidae > Dolomedes > Dolomedes plantarius. Next base: position 179,079,185 of record OU015493.1, read on the forward strand.
TACCCTTTCCCCCATTGAAATTTTTCATAAATTTTTACCCATAGACTATTTCATTCATTTGGCGAAAATGACAGAACTATATGCCTTACAGAAAGGTGAAACACTGGATTTGGATGAAAATGATATAGGTCAGTTTTTCGGACTACTGCTGTTTAGTGGGTACCATAGCTTACCAGGCGAGGATTTATATTGGAGCACACAAGACGATCTTATGGTTCCAATTGTGCCATCTGTTATGCCAAGGAACAGATTTAGAAAATTAAAAAAATACTTTCATATTGTGGATAATACAAAGTTGGTTCCTGGCGATAAAATGGGAAAAATTTCTCCCATTTATGAAGAACTTCAGAAAAATTTTCGTCAGTTTGGCGTGTTCCACGATAAGCTGAGTATTGATGAGTCGATGGTGCCTTATTATGGTCATCATTCGGCCAAAATGTTTATCAAGGGTAAACCAATACGTTTTGGTTAAAAAATTTGGATGCTTTGTTCTGCAAGTGGTTATCCCTATGCAATGAATATATATAGTGGAAGAAGTTCTGAAAATGAAAATTCACCACTTGGATCACGAGTCGCATGGGAACTTTTATCCCATGTTAGAAACCCTGAAAAACACCAAGTGTTTTTTGATAATTTTTTTACTTCACATAAGCTCATGAGTGACTTATCCGATAAGGGCTTCAAAGCTACTGGAACGATTCGAGAAAATCGAACAGGAAGATGCCCTCTAGTATCTTCTAAGGTAGTTTCAAAATGAACCTCTAAGCAAAGCAAAACGCTTTTGTCGAGTTCAAAAGAAAAAAACTGATATCCCTCAGCCACATCTTATAAAGATGTATAATGAAGGAATGGGAGGCGTCGATTTATTAGATAGACTTCTTGGGACTTACAGACCCCAGTTTCGCAGCAAAAAATGGTACTGGAATTTGTTTAACAATGCCTTGAACATGGCTGTTGTTGCTGGATGGATTCTACACACATATGCACACAAGAACACAGCACAAGTATTGTCACATCTCAATTTTCGGAGAGAAGTAACTTTAAATTTACTACGGATGAAACCAAAAATTCATACCATTCCTGGACCTCGTGTGCATCAGTCAAAATCTTTAAGAAAATCTGATGCACATTATATTGTAGACTTTTCTCAGGGACGTTGTGTTGTGTGCCAAAAAAACACAAGAAAAGGGTGCTATGAATGCGAAAAAAGATTGCACGTAAACTGTTTTCCCCAGTACCACGGACAGTAAACAAAATTTTTTTTAAATGTAAAAAAAGAAAGTATCTTGTGAAACGGTCGGTAAGATTGTTGTTTTTCTATTTCTTATATTTTAGTTTTTATACTTATTAGTTTTTATACACTAGTGTGAAATATTTCCTGTAATTTTAGTCTATAATTGCATCTGCTTTCATATTTTTTCATTTCTACATTTTTTTTGTAATTGTATTGATAAATAATTGTATAGCTAAATTTATGTATGATAAAAATTTAACTTGTGTCATTTTTATAATAAACCTTAAAATTTTATATAGAACTGTTTAAAATTTGTATAGAAAAACCTGTGTTTTCATTTTTCTTATTTATATTTTCTTTTATAGGTACATTTAAAAACAAATTTATAATATAGTTTATAGATTTTTTAAGCTTAAAATGTGTAATTCTATAATAAATTAAAAGTTTATAGTTATAACAATTTAAATTTTGTGTAAAGCAACTAAGTTTTAAACCGAGTGCTTTACGACCGAAAACATGTTGAAAAGTATAGCGTTACACGCCAATGTTCCCAAATGGGAACATGCTGAAAATCAGGGATAAAAATTTTTTTTCCGGAATTTTTTTCTTCCATAGTTCTTATAATTGTCTCTAAACGTAATTTTTATGAATTAATAGCACTGATTGATCTCCGATCATAGTGCGGCGTTTAAAAGGTTAAGTAATTTATTTTGTCTTTCCCTGTTAAATGTCACCAAGGCATTGCTCTATTACCTTTTTATGAGAAATTTTGGCGACTTCAAAAAGTCAGAAAAGCCAGAAACATAAATCTGATGAAATGTAATCGTGTTTTATTTAATGTTTTCTATTTTGAGTTTATCTCATATAAGAGGCTGTATTATGCTGTATAGAAAACCCTCGTATAATTTCAATTATAAATAAAGTTATAATAATATTCGATAGTACCGTGCGATCAACCAGGATGAAAATAAATTTTCCAACTCCAATATGTTTCCACAGACTTTGTAAATTAAATCTCACGTGTAACAAATATTGTCATCTTACAGGTCTGGCCAAGAAAGGACATTATGGTAGCAATTTTGAAATGCTACTTTGAATCGCAAACAAATCAAGTAGGTTTTAGTTCGTAGTTCTTAAAAATAGAAAATTGTTACAAAGTAGTACTAAATATGAAGGCATTATTTGAATTTTTGTCCAACTCTATTCTTGTTCATTTTAAGATACAGAGCCCTAAAGTCTAATAAGTGCCGAGAAATGACTGCTGAAGTCTGATTTGTAATGTCCTTTGTTGGCAGCAGAAATAAGCTGGAGGTGTACCAGTTTTAAAATAAGATAGAAATGACTTGTACGAACATGAAAGTGAGGCTAACTCTTTTTTTTTAAAGTGTAGTTGCACAAATTTTCAAATAAGCCTTCATATATATATATATATATATATATATATATACCCAACAAACACAAAGGCATCGGGCCGGGGTCGGAAGGTTCCGGCCAGCCGATTTCACCACTGCCGGGCCGGCGCATTAGGTCAGTATCGTTTCCGTCACGGCTGTGTCCTCTCGCCCGCGACTACCCCGTCGACTGCCGGGCCGCTTCCGGTAGGATTCGAACCATCGTTCATCCGACTACGAACCGTTAGGCAGCCGCGATTAAGCCATCGATGCGGACAGATAGCCGGAACGTAACCGGAGGTTGACGGGCCGGTTACGGGAGCAATAATTGGTGTCGACATACCGTCATCTACCCATCTCGTAAACAGCAATGTGCCGTAGGTCTGGGCATCATGCCAGCATTCTACCAGAATCGGACCGCCGGCATTTTTTCTAAGTTTTGCGTAGGACCCTTTCGTTTATATGCTTATTTATTTCATTGACGATTAACCTCTGATATCAACCCTTTCACTTTTATTATTTTTTTGCCTTCATATTTCTAGTATTCTTTCAGTTTTGCCTTATGTATTTTTAGGTATTACCAAATACTGATCTTTGTTATTACCTAAAAATTTGTGTAAGAATCACAAGTTTACTTGTTAGAGCAAAACCTCATTTTGCATTAAGATACATTTACCCAAATTTGAAAGTTAAGATAACATTAATACCAACCATTAAAGCTAAATCATCTTTCCACTCGATCTAAGGTTACAGTTTGATTTTTTTAAATTTAGAATGAGATTATAGTATGTAAAACAGTACTACTTTAATAATTAACCCAAAAAATTTGTTCTTCCCCAGTATAAAATTTATTAACATAATTTGATAAATTTATAAACATAAATTTGATATTCTTCAAACTTGAGTAATGTGTAGTGTGTATGATGAAGCCCATCTTTGTGAGCTTGTGAAAACTTGCTCAGAAGAATTTATTTTAATTATTTTTTGGTGTAGAGTTAATAAATGCTCTACAGATAACAAAATTATTTTTTGCATAGTTTTGTGAATTAAAGAGTAATTCATTAAATTCTTATAAGTCATTTTTAAAAAATATTATATTGGACTTTATATCCAACACTTGATAGTACTATGATAGTAATATCTTCTATTGTAATTGGGAGAAATAATTATAGACACATGTTTTTAAATACAGAAAAGAGCTGGTTTAAAGTAAAAATAGTTTATTTAGAAAGTACATAGCACATTTACACAATTTTTTCCTATATTTTCTACAAAACAGGATCCTTTCGCTGTACCTCTGGCTCCATCTTTACAGCATCTAGGGAAAAAAAAGAAAGAGAAAATCAGTTCATAAATTTATGTGAAAGGAAAATGACTCCCATCCCCAGATATAATTTATGAATCAAAAGAATTTATTTAAATTATTTTTCTTTACCCAACAAACACAGAAGCATCGGGCCGGGGTCGGAAGGTTCCGGCCAGCCGATTTCACCACTGCCGGGCCGGCGCATTAGGTCAGTATCGTTTCCGTCACGGCTGTGTCCTCTCGCCCGCGACTACCCCGTCGACTGCCGGGCCGCTTCCGGTAGGATTCGAGCCATCGTTCATCCGACTACGAACCGTTAGGCAGCCGCGATTAAGCCATCGATGCGGACAGATAGCCGGAACGTAACCGGAGGTTGACGGGCCGGTTACGGGAGCAATAATTGGTGTCGACATACCGTCATCTACCCATCTCGTAAACAGCAATGTGCCGTAGGTCCGGGCATCATGCCAGCATTCTACCAGAATCGGACCGCCGGCATTTTTTCTAAGTTTTACGTAGGACCCTTTTGTTTATATGCTTTTTATTATTATTTATTTCATTGACGATTAACCTCTGATATCAACCCTTTCACTTTTATTATTTTTTTTGCCTTCATATTTCTAGCATTTTTTCCAGTTTTGCCTTATGTATTTTTAGGTATTACCAAATACTGATCTTTGTTATTACCTAAAAATTTGTATATGAATCGCTAGTTTACTTGTTAGAACAAAACCTCATTTTGCATTAAGATACATTTACCCAAATTTGAAAGTTAAGATAACATTAATACCAACCATTAAAGCTAAATCATCTTTCCACTCGATCTAAGGTTACAGTTTGTTTTTTTTAAATTTAGAATGAGATTATAGTACGTAAAACAGTACTACTTTAATAATTAACCCAAAAAATTTGTACTTCCCCAGTATAAAATTTATTAACATAATTTGATAAATTTATAAACATAAATTTGATACATTCTTCTAACCTGAGTAATGTGTAGTGTGCATGATGAAGCCCATCTTTGTGAGCTTGTGAAAACTTGCTCAGAATTTATTTAAATTATTTTTTGGTGTAGAGTTAATAAATGCTCTACAGATAAGAAAATTATTTTTTGCATAGTTTTGTGAATTAAAGAGTGATTCATTAAATTCTTATGTCATTTTAAAAAAATATTTTCTTTTCTATTATATTGGACTTAATATCCAACACTTGATAGTACTATTTTTGAGAAATAGTACTATGATAGTAATATCTTCTATTGTAATTTTGAGAAAAATTATACACACACATGTTTTTAAATACAGAAAAGAGCTGGTTTAAAGTAAAAATAGTTTATTTAGAAAGTACATAGCACATTTACACAATTTTTTTCTATATTTTCTACAAAACAGGATCCTTTCGCTGTACCTCTGGCTCCATCTTTACAGCATCTAGGGAAAAAAAAGAAAGAGAAAATCAGTTCATAAATTTATGTGAAAGGAAAATGACTCCCATCCCCAGATATAATTTATGAATCAAAAGAATTTATTTAAATTATTTTTCTATGTAGAGTTAGTAAATGCTCTGCAGATAAGAAAATTATTTTTTGCATAGTTTTGTACATTAAAGGGTAATTTATTGTTGTAAAAATAGTTGATTGTTGAAAGTAGTTGAAAAATTCATTGTTGATAAAGTAGAATTAAATAAATCCAATTAGGAAATATAAATTCTGAGACAGGGGTTTAAAAAAACTTGATACAAAACAGCACCCAACACATGAGTGCAGTTTTAAATCTGTTGTCATTTTATTGATAACTACTTCCAAGAAGTAAATTCCTACCACATTTTTTTTGTAAAACCAATTACATACTGTGAAAACTACATCATGTAAAAAATATTTACTTGATTAAATAAATATACTAATAGAAAATAGTTATAAAATATTTGTTAAAGAGTATTCCCCTTTTCACTAAATTTCTCTCTGTACAGTAGAAAATCCAACCATGTCGATTAATTTGTTATTATAGATATAAATAAAATAGGGTAGATTGCCTTGATAAGAGTACAATTAAGTTTTTAATGTTGAGCATAATTTCAGCTCAACGTTGAAAGCTGAATCAGAGACTTGTCTATAATGACACCAAAATTTCCTCTTCACTATTGACAATAATGCTGTTGAAAGTAGAGAAACACAAGAATAAAGATTGAATGCTAAGTAAAACATTAGCATACAAAATCTTAAATTTCTAAATTTGATTACAACATGCCATAGAGAGCATTAATACAGATGCTGGGTCAGATTTAGAAATTTAAGATTTTATATAGTATTCAATCTTCATTCTTGTGTTTCTTTACTTTCAACGTGAGAGTGATTCTCGATAGTGAAAAGAAAATTTTGTTGTCATCTCAAGTCTCTCAGTCAGCTTTCAATTATTGTACTCTATCAAGGCATTCTAATCTATTTTATTTATATCTGTAATAACTAATCATTTAATTGACAGGATTGAATGTCTTACTGTACTGAGAAATTTAGTGAAAAGGGTGAATACTCTTTAACAACTAATCTATTACTATAATAATGAATAAAGTAAAACTTTATTATATGATGTAGCTTTCACAGTAATTGGTTTTACAAAAATTGTGGTAGATAGTAATTTGGGATACTAACTTCTGCATAGTATTTTAATAGAGCATATCTTTTGTTACTTAATTGTCAAATTATGGTGGGGATCTGTGTATAAAATATTTTTTTATTTGTGAGCAGCTGTTATTAGGGATAACCACAGTAAAAAATTATTCAAAATATACTATTTAGATTCAATAATTATTAACAATTGTTATGATATATTGTTTGATTAGTCTAGGTTAATTTGAAAAATGAGGTGGGTAATATTGACTAGCTGTCAATGTTGAGTGAAATGGCATAGATTATATTATAAAGCGTGAAAAAACACTTAGACTGTTTGAACCAAGCTTCTAACCCAAATTTAAGTTTTTAAAAAAATATTTTGCTAATGAGAGTATTTCACAGATCTTAACAATGGAATAGAAAACCCGTATAGTCAACAAATTCATGGATAAACGATTCAGTTCTAAAAGCAAAAAGCCTGGTTTCTGTATACTGTTGTAACATGATTATTATAAAAGTATACAGAAACCAGGCCTTTTGCTTTTAGGGCTGCATCTTTTATCCATGACTTAGTTGACAATACAGGTGTTATGTTCCATTCCTTAGATCCATGAAAATATTTCCAATTTTAAAAGTTTCATTAAATTTTTTTTAAAATTTTGGTTAGAAGTTCGGTTTGAAAAGTTAAAAGTATTTTATTGCACTTTGTAAAATAATCTATGCTACTGCACTCAACATTGACAGCCAGTCAATCTTTGTATGCTTGCATCATTTTTCAACTTAACTTAGATAAACCAAATAATACACCATAAAAAAACCTACACACTTGCAATCATAACCTTATTATAGTCAACAATTATTTAATAATTAACTGAACCTAAATAATATATTTTGGAATATTTTTTTACTGCCCTTATCCTTACACTTTATAATAACAGCTGCTCACAAAAATATATTTTATGTGACAGATCTCCACCAAAATTTGACAATGAAATAATAAAATTAAATACTAGGCAGAAGTTAGTATTCCAAATGACATTCAACTACCTATTAGCTCATCAACGAATAATCTAATACATCTAAAAGCAATATTATTATTATTATTACTTCTGTAAGGAATTATGAATGAACCTCTAACTACTTCTCATGAAATTCTGATAATTAAATTAAAAAATTTTTAACATTAACTATCAAGAGTAAAATAACCCTTGGCATTTTATATCTTTATAATATAAAAATATAAAATTTTTTTTGGTAAGCAGTTATGATAAAAGACTTTCACAAGAGTCACGGTTAACTGAAGTCCCTGAACTGCACTTTCAGACATACCTAATACTTTAATAACATGCTTGCCAGTTAAAAATATAATGAATAAAGGAAATCAATATCAATCCACAAATTACTGCAACCAAAGTTTATGAAAATGTTCGGATTAGCGTATAAAATATACAAAGAGAAATTTGAAAATTTGAGTTGTTTATTAATTAAGAATTATGTAATAAAATATTTTTTATGGTTTTTCATAGAAAAATTCAAATTTAAGTACAAAAAATAAATTTTAAAAAAATATATTATCAACTTTGTGATTTTGCCCACAAGTTCACTGCTGAAAAAAATAAAGGATATCTAGAGAATAAAAAAAAAATGGGTTCAGTGAGGTTAAAATGAACTTACAGATTATGAATCGAGCACACTGCCAAGTGAGTTGTGGAATCTTTTCATGGAAATCACAATGTGAAGATGGATTCCAGTTTCAGAATTCTGTAAAGAAACCAATATTTTCTTACAATGCCATAATAAAAATTAGAGTGATTTGTGACACCAAGAAGCATTGAAAAGCAGAGTTCATTATTTATTTATTTATTTTACAAATGCCACACACTACCAAAAATAGCACCTATGCAATCAGTGCACGTGCTCTCCAATACTTCTCAACAAGATCAGTAAAACATTTTAGTGCAGAGCACTCGTCTATTTGCTTATCAGTGAAATAAAAAAGGTAGTATGACCCCCTTACATGTATACTTTGGACCATAGGCGTAGCGTGCTTCTAACATTTGGGACGGATACAAATTGAATTCAGCTAGGGCCCTTCTCAGCGCATTGACTACCGATCAATCCTTAAAATTTGAAATATGATTTTTTGAAATTGAGTAACAATAGAATTGATGTTTGAGTAGTATTCAAAAAGTTATACAATGAGAAAAATAAATGTAATATAAATAAAAGAAGAAAAAAAATGTAGCATGCTTCTAACATTTGGGACGGATACAAATTGAATTCAGCTAGGGCCCTTCTCAGCGCATTGACTACCGATCGATCCTTAAAATTTGAAATATGATTTTTTGAAATTGAGTAACAATAGAATTGGTTTGAGTAGTATTCAAAAAGTTATACAATGAGGAAAATAAATGTAATATAAATAAAAGAAGAAAAAAAAATGTAGCATCGAATTTTTGTTATGGATCATATCATTGTTAAAAACTATGTTAGGGCTAAAGACATAATCGGTATTTTCAGTGTCACAGTTTGAAAAAAATGGGAAAAAACCAACTTTTTAAAAAGTTTTCTACAATTTTCTGATTTAACTGAACCAAAAATTTCTCCTCACATGAATTTTCAAATCAGATTAAGTGAAAATTACACATAATGGAATATGCACTGAGCATATAATTTAATACCAAAAATTGCCTGGTGATTAAAAGTTGAGAAGTAATCAGACTTTCAATGTGCTGAATATGTTTAGCACAATATTTAAATAAGACTTTAATATACATGAACTAGATTACTACCTCGCAAAACTTCCAAGAAACAATTTCAACTAACTATTGTATAACTTTCCATATAATTTGGCTTTCCATAAAACTCCAACTGATGTTCAGAATCAGTTGAGTTATTTTTCAGGCACAACTTTATCAACATATTTAATTATGAAACTTTGAGAAAGTAAAGACAATTTACAATGCATTTCCCCCCATTTTTTAAACAGCTAAACAAGATGCTCAGTGGAATTTTAAAAAATTTAGTACAAATTTAGTACAGGATCAAAAATATAAAATAATGGTCTATTAGGATTTGAAGGATGATTATATACTTAAACAAGGGGGGTAGCAAAATAGGATATTGTTTAATAATAAAGTCAGTTGTTCAGTCAAGAAGTCAATTATTGTATTTTGATGATCAGAAATTTTATGTCTTAGAACATCAAGCAATTCAATTACCACATTTAATACATTTTCACCATCACTCATTACTGTTTTCATTTAATCCAAATTCTTTATATAAGTATTAAGACTTAAAATGGAATAAACATGTTTAACAGAGAGAAAAATTTATGGCATGCATAAAATTAAATTTTACCAAAATTTAAAATTACTTAGCCCATTAACTAATGATCTAATACATCCAAAAGCAATTTCCTTTTTACTACTTCTGTAATGAATTATCAACGAACCTCTAACAACTTATCAGGAAATTCTAAAAATATTTTTAAAATTTTAATGTTAACCATTAAGAATAAATAAAGCTTGGCACTTCACATTTTCATAATATAAATATCATTTTTCTGTTATTATAAAAGACTCTGTAAACCAGGCGTTTTGCTTTTTGGAACTGTATCTTGTATCCGTGAATTCATTGATTATACAGGAGTTCTATTCCATTATTAAGAAAGGGTTATTTCATTCACTTATCAAACACACATTTTGATATAATAAACCACAACTCACAATGGATGTCTTATCTACAATTTTATAAACAAACTTTGTCTATGAACACATTTTATATTTTCTAAATAAACCTTGGCATTTTATAATTTTATAATATAAATCTCTTTTTTTGGCAAGAGTTAAAGTCTTTCACAAGAGTCGTGTTAAATGAAATCCCCGGACTGCACTTTCTCACTCACCTAAAACCTTAACAACAAGCTTCACAGTTAAAAAAGAATAAATAAAGAAAATCAATATTCTATCCACAAATTATTGAGACCAAAGTTTATGAGAAAGTTCAGATTAGCGTCTAAGTTAAAAAAACTAATTTGAAATTTTTAGTTGTTTAATAAATATTTTTAGTTTTTTTCATAGAAAAAATTTAATTAGTTAAAAATAAATCTAAAAAAATATTAAAAACAGTGATTTGGGCCACAAGTCCACTGCTGAAAATAAAAGTATATCTCGAGAATAAAAAAGGTAGGCTCAGTGGCGTTAAAAACTTACGCAGGTTTATGAGATCCAAGTGGTATTTGTCTTTCAAGCCTGAAGCTCTGAATAGATTCCAGTTTCAAAATTCTGTAAAAAAACCAATATTTTCTTATAATGCCATAATAAAAATTTAATGTTTTATCAAACCAAGAAGTATTGAAAGTAGAGTTCTTTATAAACTTGCTTATCACTAATATAAAAAGGGGAAAAGAAACTAATTTTACCCTTTATATATATATATTAAGCCAATAAGTTCACATTTATTTTGCACAGCATGACAACAAAATAATTTCCAAAAGACCTTTAGAGATGAACAGCTTATAGATAGTTATTGAGAACATTCTCAGATTTATAAAAACTCTTATCGTACAATATCTATTACAATAAAGCAATTTTTTGTATGTACACATTCTGATAATCTACAAATCTATATACTTATAAATATATAATTTAAAAACATGGAATGCAAATTAATAAGTTAAGAAACAATTTATGTATCTAAATAGTCTATTTTGGAATAATTTTCACTGCCATCATCTCTAATAACACTGATAAAAGTGATTTCAAACACGATACAAATTAGAAAATTAAATGCACGTGGCATCTATATTGACACAAATTTAAAACTCTAAACTTCTCATTACTCCAGAGGTTCTTTGAATGAATTCAGGAATACAATGGAGTTCACATACATACAAAAATTAATAATTCTTGAAAATATATATACACTCAATTGCAAGAATATATACACTCAGTTGCAAAAAGTATGCACCATTATGTTATTCCTAAAGAGTGAAATTGTTTTATTTTATATCTTCAGAGAGAGTAGAAATATAATCTAAATATCAAAGCCAGTTCAAAATATTGATTAATAGCAATTGAAATTCAAAATGTTCCTTAAATAAGCTTTTTATTTAATGAGATATTCAAGATAAAAAAATGCTCCAATATTTGCTATTGTTTCAATATTTACTTGACATGTGGATACTGATTAAACAATATTTTGATCTGGTTTTGAAATTTTGAATATATCTTTGCTCTCGATAGACATAAAGAAATTTCACCCAGTAGGAATAACATATACATATATAGCAATTGAGTGTACACATAGAACATTATAAATAGAATTTTAAAAAAATTATATTTAAGGCTATTAAGATTATACATGAAAAATACCTATTAGTGTTTAGCATTTAAATTAAAATATATAGTTATACTAAATACATTCTTTTAAATTATGAACACAAAAATTTTAAGAATATTTGTTCTTTATTTCTTTATAATGTATAAAATGCAGTGTATTTTATAAAGTTTACTCAAAACACAATTTGATAAGGAATTCAATAGATCCTTTTGTATGATTTACAAGTTCATTTTTAGAATCTTTTATAATGTGGAACGTTTTTGAATCCATCTTTTAACATTTAGACATGGATAATTTGTTGCCTATTGATACCTGGCAATAAGAACATTGTAAAATATATTTAATAGGAAAATGGACAATTTTTCCACCATTGAATACTATGCATGAATTTACTATGGAGGAATCATGTGTAACTGATTTATCAATCCAGTAGTAAAAAAATGTTTAATTTGGATTAACATATTAAAAAAAATTTCATTATAATTTTCTTTCAAATTTCTTTAAAGAAATAAAATGGAAAATATTATACTGGAAATGAAAATACATTTTTATTTTTCAACTATGTAGATTTGGAATTGATATTTGTGTCATGTATTTTATACTTTCTAAAGGATATAAAAATCTAAATAGTGCGTACAAATTACAATTCTAAATATTAATTTAATTAGCAAATACTTAAGACTTTCACAAGAGTCCATTTACTTCCTTTGTCCATCTAAAATATTAACTGAAACACGAATCTTAAATTATTCCGAAACAAAATGTTTTTATTTATACATACGAAAGTGCTCGTAAGTGCCATAAGTATTGCTAATTCAATACACTCAGTTCAGTAGAGTTTGATCTGAAATATGGTCAATTCATATATAACTTGGATTAAAACACTATCTTATAACAGAAATAGAATAATGTTCACTATGTAAGGGTGTTAAATAAAATCTAAAGGCAATAATTTAAGACTAACGAATGAAACTTACTTGTGGATTAATTTCAACGAACTTGTAATCAATCTTTAATGGCGCCTTTTCAATCACGTGCAACTGAATGTCCAATCAGATGACACTAGTGCATTGTAGTATGACGAGGCGAAAAAAAAAGATGGTTTGAAATTTCATTATGCTATAGCTTTCAAAAGCTGCCTTTTGGTATTGAATATAAAATTTTATTGCTCTACTGAAATATTTTTCAGGTGCTTCAAAATAGATATTTTTGTGAAAAGAGATAAAATTCTTTTTTTCTGTTTATTTTATGGTATATTAAATTAATAATATATATTTTTTGTAAATAAAATATTCAAAATATTTTTACAAGAAACTTAGGTATTTCT
>OU015493.1:179092493-179179534 GCA_907164885.2 Dolomedes plantarius
CAAATAAGCCTTCATATATATATATATATATATATATATATATATATATATATATATATATATATACACTGTCACAAAAAAATATATGCACCCAGAAGGAAACGAGCTACTATCACGAAACTTAACATGTAAGAAGTGTATGAGGAAATAAGCAAATGATTACAAATTTAGAAGAACAAACCGTTTTATTAAGAAGATATTGCATGAAAAATGTTACAAGTAGTAAATCCACCTCTGGCAGCTATAGCCAGATATAACCAAAACAAGGCATGGCATCGAATCAATGAGGTCACCTATGACCTCCTGCTGAGGATCATGCCATAATCTTTGAAACTGGGCAGTTAATTCACCAGTAATCCGGGACGTCTGCAGTTGCCTTCAAAGCACGTCCCAGACGTGCTCTAGTGGCGAGAGGTCTGGTGACCTGGCAAGCCATGGGAGAACGTCATATCTTTGAAGACATTGTTGAGAGAGACGAGCAGTATGTGGACTAGCATTGTCTTGCTGATAAATGGCACCTGGGCGACTTGATAGCATAAGCAATACAACTGGAGCTAAAATATCGTCCACGTAACTTGCGGGCCGTCAAAGTGCGTTGAAGGACGACTAGAGGTGATCGTGTGTCGCAACAACTCGCTCCCCACACTGTCAAACCTTGTGTAATCGCCGTATGCCTCTCAACAACAAATGCCGGATCGGACCGGTGGTCTGGCCGCCTCCACACGCGTATGCGCTGTTCAGCAGCATTGAGACTGGATCGGGATTCATGGCTGAAGATCACACGCCTCCAGTCGGTCACACTCCAGCTTGCCCGAGGTCGGCAAAAATCCAATCGACACTGCCTATGATGTGGGGTCAGTGGTAGGCGTCTTAATGGACGTCGGCTCCTTCTACCTGCGTCGGACAGTCTTCTCTGAATGGTTTTCTTTGATACCACCGGATGTCTGGAAGGTGGTAAATGGCGTCGAATCGATTCTAGCGACGTTGTTGGTGCGGACGTGGCAGCTCTTATGATTGCGCGATATTCGTGTGCATTTGTGTTCCTGGAATGGTCGTGTGCATTTGTGTCCCTGACCCTTCGCGACGGTAGACTATCCATTCCATGATCCATTGTTGCAAACACAGAGCAACTACCATAACTCTTTGACTGAGGAAGCGGCCGATACGCCTGTTTGACCAACCTGTTTTTCTGAGGCCTACTATACGCACCCTCTCAAAGTCCGACAATTGTTCGTACTGTGGACGGTTATGTCTCAGAGGCATATCTAGTCACAATGCCGTCCATCGAACTCGACAGATTTTTTTGAATAACCCTATGACACGAGCAATCATGCTTTTAATCTCTCAGAGCTGCGCATCTCATATGCGCTTAGCGCAATTACCCTTGTCTCATTGGCGTCGAAATTTTAATCATGTGCATATCTCTTACCAGATTACATTCCTGCCAAGTTTCGTGATAGTAGCTCGATTTCTTCTGGGTGCATATATTTTTTTGTGACAGAGTGTATATATATATATATATATATATATATATATATATATATATATATATATTTATATTTATATGTCACACTTTTGACGCATTTTGGTACTTACTGCTTTTTACGTTTTGCCCAAGCGACACAGACTGGGTTTGGCACTACCAATCTTATTACCCGCGACGCAGGACATTTGAAATTTCGCTTACCGGAGGACCGTTGTGGAGGAACGTGATCCTACGTTAAAAAGGGTGATAAAATAAATATGGAGTTGCTTCAGAAAATAGAAAAATGTACATAATTTCTGTTAATGACAGTAAATGAAACTCAAATGGAAATTTTAAAGTAATTTTAGCGTCCTTGTTCAGGAACAGAGACCACGGATGCCAACACAAAGAGCCTAAGCCAGTTGTTCTCAATCTTGCCGTGGTCGAGAGCACATCGAACTTATCAGAGAGGCCAAAAGAAACCAATGATCATTATTTGCATAATAGAAATATTTTTTGTTCAACAGTACTTTATCAACCTTCTAATATTATTACAATGATTTTGTTTTGAAAAATAATAAAAAATGAAGAAACTGAAATAATATTTTGATCATTTTATTTTATAAGTAGGTACACGGAAATAAAAAAAAAATTAATAGTATGCATGGGTTTATTACTTTAAATACTTTATTTAAATATTTAAAGATATTTTTTAATCTGAACTGAATTAGCTAATTTTTCGTAATTGGGGATTTATGGTGATATTCCCGCTCTTACGCAATCGTCCAGAAGTTCCACAGTAAGTTGAGATCAGCGTTTTGATTTGATAATATTTATTGCCGAAAATAAGGCTTCGCACAGATATCCTGAACCATGGCGTGTTTGTTCGTGTTTTACACATTTTTACTCAACACAGTAAATAATAATATATGTAAAATAAATTTTAAAATAAAGTCGGGTGTATTACAACACCGAGAGCGCACGTCAGCCATCAGGCATAGGGTAGAAAACCATTGGCCTAAGTAGAAAAAAACCACACCCAAAGCCATAAAAAGAAAGTTGTGAGTGTGTCCATTTTACAACAGTGAATCTGTGGCGGTAGGGAAAGCAGAGACAGGAAACAGAAGAGCGTAGAAATCGTGGAGTAACTCGACAGACATATAAAATCCTGAAGAATACCTGAGAAAAAATAATAAAAGAGAAATAAAAATTCACTTAATTTAAATCCAAGGATGCATTAATGTAAAAGACAGAACTGTCATCCTTAACCAAGTTTCTAACGATAAGTGTTATGGAGAACTTTTTAAAATAATTCAGATCAGAAATCGATCTAGATGAGCAAATGATGTTTTGGAAAAAATTAATGCATGGCCAGGATTAGAAAATAGGATTGATTTATGATCAAATATTATGGAGGAAGCAGGATGTTGGGACATGAGTGACGCAATTATCAGGGTATATTTTTTCAGGCAGCTGACGAGGATAAAACAGACTGTTCATGACTACGGCCGAAAAGTTACTATTGTTACTAAGATTCGGAGTTAACAGGGATAGTAATTTTAATGACAGAAAATTTGATTTCGTGCCTGAATTGCCAGTAGTGTTTAGCATTCAATAATATTAATATTATTTGAATTTTAAGAAATCTTCAATAATAACAGGGGGCAAACAGATTCCCGAAATCCACAATGAAAAATTCTGTTTATTCTGTTTTGCGTTCCCTATAAGTTACGTCAAATTTATGCTTGACATTTCTTATTTGAACATTAAGGGAATATGCAGTTTGTTCGACGCTACACAGTATATTCACCTTAGAGTTTTCTATAAGCACTCCTCTAAAGAAACTGAGTTATGGGAGTTTACATGGGAGGAAAACGAAGTTAATGTACTGGTGTAAACTTGAAAGAAAATGAAATGATTTAAAACAAGGCAAAGAGGCAGGAAGTGTATTTCTAGAGTCAGTAGCATTGAAACTAGAAAGAGCTTCAACGACCAAAGTAACGAGAAGTTGCGGTTTATTGATAATTGAAAAGTTTGAAAGTTAGCTGCTTATACCAGCCGAAGTTTAAAAACTTTAGCCAATGGCTAGTCTATTTCATTGGTACGGGCTGCGTGGAAAAACAATTGTACATAAAATATCTTAATATCCCAGTTTCCTTTGATTTTTCCTAAATGTTTGATTCTCACTTTAGTCTTTGAATTTCACTTAATAATTCTATTTTCGCGAATCTGCTTTTCAGGTCTTTCTCTCCCCATCATGCTTTATTTATTTATTTTCTCCTTTCGTTTTCGGGTATATCTCTTTTCGACGATTTGACAAAATTTAATTCCTCAGTGATGTTCTTAACGTATCCTATATTTCTGAACATCTTTCATGTCTCCGCATAAGTCAACACATATAAAGTTTTTCGGGTATAATCTATGATTTCCTTATTCATATAAAAGAGTATAATATCTTCACATTTGTGTACTGCCCATAGTAATAATTGCACTTAATTCTCGCTGGCGTGATGGAAAGGTACAATTATTCATTCTAAACATGACTCCAGTATTATCTTTTTATTGAATAATTTAAGTGTCCGTTTTTGTTTACCGCATATTTCATTAAGGATCTATGACTAAAGGTAAAACAATATGAATTTGAAAATTTTTTCAATGGATATTATGATAGTAAACAAATTATTGGTTTGTAAATTGACTATCAAATCAAAGAGCGATTGGCTGTAATTATTTTGCGATACTTATGACATTTTTACAATTTTACTTCTTTCACAATGTGTGTTATTTTAATTGGGGCCTCTCCATCAAACAGCTATAAATATCAACAGTTTGTGGAAGAAGAGAACTAGACTCAGAACCTACCAAATACCATCAACTGTAACTTTATTGCTAACTCTATCATATGTTTTGATATCTTTAAAGTTGATAGGATTTTAAAGTAGTAATTCTTAAGCTCCTTTCCTACTACGATTAAATAGAATTATTTGTTTACACTTTATATTATTTTCCCTGATTTTTAGACTCCTTATATAAGTTTGCAGATTGCTAAATTTCAGATCATTTTATTAAAGTTAAACTAACGTTTACAGTCTTTGTTTTTTGTAAATATGTAGAAAAATTCAAACAAAATTGTTCATATTAGTTATATATTGCTTAAAGGGCTTAAAGAGAATGAATTTAGCCAAGGAAAAATGACCAGCCCTATCCCACTGACATTTCAGAGATTTTCATTTCAGCTGACTTCAGAGAATTTGAATGGGATGCTTATACGGTGAAATAATTTTCTTTTTGATTATTTCTCATTTTTTTATGTATTTTAGTTTCGAGAAAATACAGCGCTGTGGCCCACTTGACAAAGACGTCGAGCCAGTGATTTTTCACGTTGCTGGTTCGATACCCGACGGCGACAAAACCGTCGATGTGTACAACAATAGCGGCTGTTGCACGGAAAAATCCGTCGTAACTGCAATTTTCTCCAAGTTCCCAAACAATGCCTCTGGAAGTGCGGGGTCAAGTGTTCCGGTCTCGTCACTTGACTCGGTTCAAAATTACGGGACCGGTATATTTTTAACGGGTGCAGAGTGGACCCACCCCCTATGGTGCACACGGGACAACTCATGCGGCGAAGTGGTCAAATACTTCTGGCTTTTTGAGAAAGAGAAAACGCTCAGATTCTAGCCATTGGGAAAAAAAAAACTTTCGAGAAAACTAATATAAAATAACACCGCGCGCATGGTCACACGGTGTAGTGGTCAATGTTCTGAGCTGCCACGCAATGGGCTTTGCTTCAAATCCCCAATAATGTTTTGCCATTTCCGTGTCGTCGTTCCCACATAGGTAGCAATGCTGGATCACCTATATGGTGCTCCTATAATAAAGTAAACACTAAACCGTGAGGAATAACAAAATACGAATATCTAACGACAAAGTGCCGCCGCATTATACAATAAATATATAATCACAATTTATTGTATCAGGAAATTTTATTTATTGTAATTGGAGATAAGATTAATATCGAATTTGTCTGTCTCTCCTCGGATTTGAAATACGATTTTCCGTTTGACTGATGTATGACTGCATTTGTTGAAGACAGCCAAATCATACTACCACACTGAATGTTTTAACGGAAGTACAGGAAACAGGAAAAAAATCCATAAATACACATTCAGAGAGTTATGATTTCATCGATCGCTAGTAAAACGTCGCATGTAATTTTATTCATTCCTGTATAATGCAACTGTAAAAATGAAAGGCCAGTAAAGTTAATGCTTCTGTATCTTTAGTGTGTACCTCCTACTAAAAGTTGCACGACCATTATATCTTTTTAACATCAATAATAGCTGTAAAACAAGGAATATCCATTTAAAGAGAGCGATGTGTTTTCACGACATTACAGATTACTGACTAAAAGGGGAACGGAACAAACAATGCTCTTCTTTTTTAGGATGAAACTTCCAACCAGAAACGTTAAATTAGCCCGTTTGAATGGTTACTGTTTCAGCTGACTTAAATAAATAATGCGAAATCTAAGAAAGAGGCTATTCCATTAAGAAAATTTTATTTATTGTTTTATTCTGAAACTACAATTGAGTAGAGTGTTTACAAAATAAAATCAATAAAATACCCAGTTTCTTCAAGGAGAAATGTAGTTAGCATTTTAAACACGCATTTTGCTCCTTGTGGGATCGACTCTGTTACTTTCCTTTGCAATATGAGTTGGTTTACTCAAGTGTAACTAGAGGAAAATTTTAATAACTTTAATAAATCGATTCCGGAACTTGTTTCATTGATTTCCTAAACTTCATATTTTTCTCTTATTGCAGAAAAGTGGTATCTGAAGGACAATGAGTTTTAAACGAAATATTTATTTTACTAAGAAAAGCCTTTAACCACAAAGAAATATGCGGGAGAACTTATAAATTATAATCAAAAATAGAAAAACCTAAAAAAAAAATCAACAAAAAAAAAATTCCAAAAATAATGAAGCACTCCACCTGTGTCTTCATCAAGAAGTTTAGCCGAGTCGGTCACCTCAGGGGAATCTTTTTGATAGGATGCAGGTCAAGCCAAAAAGCATCCCAAGAACCCGAGTTCTCCACATTGAAACAGAAAGAAAAAATCATTAGATCAATTGAAATCACAACACAACATTAAAAACACAAAAATAGAAATTTTCAAGAAAACTTTCTAATACCCCGATCAAAAGAAAAGTGACAGTAGAAAGCCAGCTATTATCCTGAAAAAATAGCAATATTGCAGTAAAAACTAAGGAAATTCCGCGCCTCCTATCTTGGGCGAACTTAATTTAGAGTTATATTTGGTGGTGCGAAGTAACGACAATCGAATGGCTTGATGTACAAGAGAAAAAAATCAAGTACTCTTTAGTAAACTAAGCTTTATTTCTTTTATAATAGATGCTAATAAAAAGTTTAAAAATTTGACATTTCTGTTCCACTTAAAATCAAAACTCTATTCTACAAAGAGAGAATAGTCAAACATTTCGCTTTATTCAGAGAAATTTAGGTCCTATATGTTAGGTTTATTTATAAAGCACAATAGAACACTTATAATTGCTTTTTAAACCTGTTTATACTTAAGAAGTCTTTAAGCAAATTTCAAGAGGGCACTAAACTGAAGATTTATTTCAGTTTTAACAAGAAAATAACATTTAGAAACTTTGAATTGAGCGCATTATTTTTTAAGAAAAAGCTAACTAGTATGGGCATAAGCTTAGCAAAGTGTTCTTGATGACATTTGGTGTGTATTTGCCATCTGCCAAATACCGTTAACACACGGAAAAATCCGTCGTAACTGCAATTTTCTCCAAGTTCCCAAACAATGCCTCTGGAAGTGCGGGGTCAAGTGTTCCGGTCTCGTCACTTGACTCGGTTCAAAATTACGGGACCGGTATATTTTTAACGGGTGCAGAGTGGACCCACCCCCTATGGTGCACACGGGACAACTCATGCGGCGAAGTGGTCAAATACTTCTGGCTTTTTGAGAAAGAGAAAACGCTCAGATTCTAGCCATTGGGAAAAAAAAACTTTCGAGAAAACTAATATAAAATAACACCGCGCGCATGGTCACACGGTGTAGTGGTCAATGTTCTGAGCTGCCACGCAATGGGCTTTGCTTCAAATCCCCAATAATGTTTTGCCATTTCCGTGTCGTCGTTCCCACATAGGTAGCAATGCTGGATCACCTATATGGTGCTCCTATAATAAAGTAAACACTAAACCGTGAGGAATAACAAAATACGAATATCTAACGACAAAGTGCCGCCGCATTATACAATAAATATATAATCACAATTTATTGTATCAGGAAATTTTATTTATTGTAATTGGAGATAAGATTAATATCGAATTTGTCTGTCTCTCCTCGGATTTGAAATACGATTTTCCGTTTGACTGATGTATGACTGCATTTGTTGAAGACAGCCAAATCATACTACCACACTGAATGTTTTAACGGAAGTACAGGAAACAGGAAAAAAATCCATAAATACACATTCAGAGAGTTATGATTTCATCGATCGCTAGTAAAACGTCGCATGTAATTTTATTCATTCCTGTATAATGCAACTGTAAAAATGAAAGGCCAGTAAAGTTAATGCTTCTGTATCTTTAGTGTGTACCTCCTACTAAAAGTTGCACGACCATTATATCTTTTTAACATCAATAATAGCTGTAAAACAAGGAATATCCATTTAAAGAGAGCGATGTGTTTTCACGACATTACAGATTACTGACTAAAAGGGGAACGGAACAAACAATGCTCTTCTTTTTTAGGATGAAACTTCCAACCAGAAACGTTAAATTAGCCCGTTTGAATGGTTACTGTTTCAGCTGACTTAAATAAATAATGCGAAATCTAAGAAAGAGGCTATTCCATTAAGAAAATTTTATTTATTGTTTTATTCTGAAACTACAATTGAGTAGAGTGTTTACAAAATAAAATCAATAAAATACCCAGTTTCTTCAAGGAGAAATGTAGTTAGCATTTTAAACACGCATTTTGCTCCTTGTGGGATCGACTCTGTTACTTTCCTTTGCAATATGAGTTGGTTTACTCAAGTGTAACTAGAGGAAAATTTTAATAACTTTAATAAATCGATTCCGGAACTTGTTTCATTGATTTCCTAAACTTCATATTTTTCTCTTATTGCAGAAAAGTGGTATCTGAAGGACAATGAGTTTTAAACGAAATATTTATTTTACTAAGAAAAGCCTTTAACCACAAAGAAATATGCGGGAGAACTTATAAATTATAATCAAAAATAGAAAAACCTAAAAAAAAAATCAACAAAAAAAAAATTCCAAAAATAATGAAGCACTCCACCTGTGTCTTCATCAAGAAGTTTAGCCGAGTCGGTCACCTCAGGGGAATCTTTTTGATAGGATGCAGGTCAAGCCAAAAAGCATCCCAAGAACCCGAGTTCTCCACATTGAAACAGAAAGAAAAAATCATTAGATCAATTGAAATCACAACACAACATTAAAAACACAAAAATAGAAATTTTCAAGAAAACTTTCTAATACCCCGATCAAAGAAAAGTGACAGTAGAAAGCCAGCTATTATCCTGAAAAAATAGCAATATTGCAGTAAAAACTAAGGAAATTCCGCGCCTCCTATCTTGGGCGAACTTAATTTAGAGTTATATTTGGTGGTGCGAAGTAACGACAATCGAATGGCTTGATGTACAAGAGAAAAAAATCAAGTACTCTTTAGTAAACTAAGCTTTATTTCTTTTATAATAGATGCTAATAAAAAGTTTAAAAATTTGACATTTCTGTTCCACTTAAAATCAAAACTCTATTCTACAAAGAGAGAATAGTCAAACATTTCGCTTTATTCAGAGAAATTTAGGTCCTATATGTTAGGTTTATTTATAAAGCACAATAGAACACTTATAATTGCTTTTTAAACCTGTTTATACTTAAGAAGTCTTTAAGCAAATTTCAAGAGGGCACTAAACTGAAGATTTATTTCAGTTTTAACAAGAAAATAACATTTAGAAACTTTGAATTGAGCGCATTATTTTTTAAGAAAAAGCTAACTAGTATGGGCATAAGCTTAGCAAAGTGTTCTTGATGACATTTGGTGTGTATTTGCCATCTGCCAAATACCGTTAACACACGGAAAAATCCGTCGTAACTGCAATTTTCTCCAAGTTCCCAAACAATGCCTCTGGAAGTGCGGGGTCAAGTGTTCCGGTCTCGTCACTTGACTCGGTTCAAAATTACGGGACCGGTATATTTTTAACGGGTGCAGAGTGGACCCACCCCCTATGGTGCACACGGGACAACTCATGCGGCGAAGTGGTCAAATACTTCTGGCTTTTTGAGAAAGAGAAAACGCTCAGATTCTAGCCATTGGGAAAAAAAAACTTTCGAGAAAACTAATATAAAATAACACCGCGCGCATGGTCACACGGTGTAGTGGTCAATGTTCTGAGCTGCCACGCAATGGGCTTTGCTTCAAATCCCCAATAATGTTTTGCCATTTCCGTGTCGTCGTTCCCACATAGGTAGCAATGCTGGATCACCTATATGGTGCTCCTATAATAAAGTAAACACTAAACCGTGAGGAATAACAAAATACGAATATCTAACGACAAAGTGCCGCCGCATTATACAATAAATATATAATCACAATTTATTGTATCAGGAAATTTTATTTATTGTAATTGGAGATAAGATTAATATCGAATTTGTCTGTCTCTCCTCGGATTTGAAATACGATTTTCCGTTTGACTGATGTATGACTGCATTTGTTGAAGACAGCCAAATCATACTACCACACTGAATGTTTTAACGGAAGTACAGGAAACAGGAAAAAAATCCATAAATACACATTCAGAGAGTTATGATTTCATCGATCGCTAGTAAAACGTCGCATGTAATTTTATTCATTCCTGTATAATGCAACTGTAAAAATGAAAGGCCAGTAAAGTTAATGCTTCTGTATCTTTAGTGTGTACCTCCTACTAAAAGTTGCACGACCATTATATCTTTTTAACATCAATAATAGCTGTAAAACAAGGAATATCCATTTAAAGAGAGCGATGTGTTTTCACGACATTACAGATTACTGACTAAAAGGGGAACGGAACAAACAATGCTCTTCTTTTTTAGGATGAAACTTCCAACCAGAAACGTTAAATTAGCCCGTTTGAATGGTTACTGTTTCAGCTGACTTAAATAAATAATGCGAAATCTAAGAAAGAGGCTATTCCATTAAGAAAATTTTATTTATTGTTTTATTCTGAAACTACAATTGAGTAGAGTGTTTACAAAATAAAATCAATAAAATACCCAGTTTCTTCAAGGAGAAATGTAGTTAGCATTTTAAACACGCATTTTGCTCCTTGTGGGATCGACTCTGTTACTTTCCTTTGCAATATGAGTTGGTTTACTCAAGTGTAACTAGAGGAAAATTTTAATAACTTTAATAAATCGATTCCGGAACTTGTTTCATTGATTTCCTAAACTTCATATTTTCTCTTATTGCAGAAAAGTGGTATCTGAAGGACAATGAGTTTTAAACGAAATATTTATTTTACTAAGAAAAGCCTTTAACCACAAAGAAATATGCGGGAGAACTTATAAATTATAATCAAAAATAGAAAAACCTAAAAAAAAATCAACAAAAAAAAAATTCCAAAAATAATGAAGCACTCCACCTGTGTCTTCATCAAGAAGTTTAGCCGAGTCGGTCACCTCAGGGGAATCTTTTTGATAGGATGCAGGTCAAGCCAAAAAGCATCCCAAGAACCCGAGTTCTCCACATTGAAACAGAAAGAAAAAATCATTAGATCAATTGAAATCACAACACAACATTAAAAACACAAAAATAGAAATTTTCAAGAAAACTTTCTAATACCCCGATCAAAAGAAAAGTGACAGTAGAAAGCCAGCTATTATCCTGAAAAAATAGCAATATTGCAGTAAAAACTAAGGAAATTCCGCGCCTCCTATCTTGGGCGAACTTAATTTAGAGTTATATTTGGTGGTGCGAAGTAACGACAATCGAATGGCTTGATGTACAAGAGAAAAAAATCAAGTACTCTTTAGTAAACTAAGCTTTATTTCTTTTATAATAGATGCTAATAAAAAGTTTAAAAATTTGACATTTCTGTTCCACTTAAAATCAAAACTCTATTCTACAAAGAGAGAATAGTCAAACATTTCGCTTTATTCAGAGAAATTTAGGTCCTATATGTTAGGTTTATTTATAAAGCACAATAGAACACTTATAATTGCTTTTTAAACCTGTTTATACTTAAGAAGTCTTTAAGCAAATTTCAAGAGGGCACTAAACTGAAGATTTATTTCAGTTTTAACAAGAAAATAACATTTAGAAACTTTGAATTGAGCGCATTATTTTTTAAGAAAAAGCTAACTAGTATGGGCATAAGCTTAGCAAAGTGTTCTTGATGACATTTGGTGTGTATTTGCCATCTGCCAAATACCGTTAACATTTTTCGCTTTTCTTCGTGGAATACCCTAACATACTATTTCTGAAAATAGAAAACTGTAAGTAAAAGATTCTTAATTATCTCTATGTATAATATGTATGAACTTTTACTATAAATTACGTATGTACGTATGTATGTCTTCCCATAGTTTCTCATAGGAAAAAATTGACAAATATTTTTGGGATAAATTCTTTAAAAATATAGTTTAACCCTCACGACCTCTACCTAACACTTCGTGACCCCTTTGGAGGTCACGACTCATTATTTGGGAATCCCTGCACTAAAACAAAGAAATGAAATTCAATAATCGAGCATAATAAGTCATCATGATTAGAGTAGAGGTATCATAATATATATATATATATATATATATATATATATATATATATATATATATATATATATATATATATATATATATATATATATATATATATATACTAGCTGAGTGGCAACCCGATGTGTTGCATTTTCGATTTAAAATGAAATGGTTTTATTTCAAATTTTGCTTTTTAAACAAAGAAAGAAGCTCATTCATTAGGGCAGTGTCTCGCAGCATGTCACATCTGAACTCTTGCAGATTTTACTTCTTGTTTGGCGAGGAGTGACAAAAAAAACCATTGGATAATTTAACATGGCGTTCAATGAACATTCTTATAGCTTGTTAAATAAAATGCTCTCAGATTACGCAAAGTCTTTAGATACGTTATCTAAACAAAGGTATATCACTAAATTAAACATTCAGGTACAGCCCGGAAAGGTTTATTCAGTATGTGACCCGAATTTATTGACAGAGGAAGACTGGAGTTACGATACAAGACGCTGGCCTGAAGTAACTTATCCTGATATCTATACATATCTCAACATAATAATAATCATACTCCACGACAGAATGATTATATTCTCTTAAACCTTGCGAAATATTAAAAAAAAGTGTTAAAATACCTGTTACATACAACAAATATGAGGAATTTTATAAATAAACTTAAATTATTTAACTCAAAATGAAGTTATCGTCCAAAAATACATGGAAACGCATATGAAAGGCTTCTGTTTTCTGCCACCCGATAATCACGTGATCTATAGTAGATGAAAACTGACATAGCCAGTGACGTTGCGACGTTTCGTCTTATTAGAAAAAAATTCTAAAGGTTTTAACTTCTCCTTTCCTGAAACTAAAATTATTTCTGGTGCTTTAAAATTATTTCTGGATTTCAATTATTAAATGACTCGTTCTCAACTAATACTTTTTCATTTTGGCAACATGGCCGAATGTAAATAGAAAATCTCATGGGCGAAAAAGTGCTTAAAAAATAGAAAGACAGTTCTCAGGAATTCAAAATTGGTGGCGGAAGAATACTCATCAGTTGCTCATTAATTAGAAACATATTTCACGAACTTGTTGGAATTATTAGTGAGTAAAATAATAAGTCGAAAAATTACAAACTCCCCATTCAGTTACAGTAAGTTACTATGGCGATCAGTACGGGAAATTTAAAAAGAGAGTTTTCTAAGTACGCTTTATTAGAATGATACCAATTATTTTATTAATTGTATTTGGTATATTTTTGAAGCTGCACATCTAGAAAATGCCGATAAATCGTAAAATTGACATTAATAGGTGCAGAAAACCGAAATATTTGTCCATCAAAATTGTCGATTTCGGGAAATTGGGAAAACTGCTTAGGGGAAAAAGCTTCGTTTGAAATGAAAAACAATTTTAACTTTATAAAAATGTGTATATCTTTAAAGATGAAGAGTTGTAAAACACATGGGAATAAGAAATTTGTCGATTAGTGGGCGAAAAAGTTCAATTATGCATGCATGAAAATAGTTGAAATTCGCGAAACGGAAAGGAGCTGGCCAACTCGGAATGTCATCTGTTTCTGCTGTCCGCTTCTTTTGAGTTCGGTGGTTTTAATTTTATAGTTAAAAAAGTTTAAGGTTTTGAAAGTTGAGGATGGCACCAGTGCACGCGTCTCGACCGTCCGCGTCCATCGGTACCAGTCGCGATATCACGGTATGCTCGGTTCGAGATTAGCCCGTCCCCGTGTCTGCTGACTGACACACTAACATTTGTTTACCTTCAGCAGTTATTATATAGTAGATATATGTATATATATATATATATATATATATATATATATATATATATATATATATTTATATATATGTGTGTGTGTGTGTGTGTGTGTATAATACTTAAAAGGTATTCTAAAATCGCCTTTCAACAAATAGTGGAAATTTGCATTTAATTCTCTAAGAAAATGCAAATAAAAAGGATAATTGCCGATTACGACTCCGGGTATAGTAATCTCATAATTATTTGCATACCTTAAACAAAATTGTCAAACCTTAATGGAAAATTACATTATGAAGTAGCACTTTCATTTCTAAATTTTGTTCAGCACTAGAAGCTTTTTCAATCAATTTGGTATATTATGTGTACATACACCTACACGTGTTACACGTTCACGCACACACATGCATATTCATATATAATATGAGTTCTCGTATCGGTGTGCGTCTGTGAGTATCTAATCATGTTTGTTTTTATGCATATAAAGTCATGCCGCATATAATCTACACTGCTGGCCACTGTAAATGCAACACCCTGAAGGAAACATGCAAATAACATGAAATTTACAACATGCATTAGCGGAGGTGAGATATGCAAATGATTAGAATTTCATCGCAGACGCACATCACGT
Source organism: Dolomedes plantarius (assembly GCA_907164885.2). Classification (NCBI taxonomy): domain Eukaryota; kingdom Metazoa; phylum Arthropoda; class Arachnida; order Araneae; family Dolomedidae; genus Dolomedes; species Dolomedes plantarius. The sequence continues at coordinate 179,107,150 of OU015493.1, forward strand.
GCACCTGTGGCGCCACTTCAAAGCGTTATTTAAGGCTTGGAGAATTCGCGATTTCAAGTTCGGCAATTGTATTTTTCTTGTGGTTTTTTCCAAAAAACGATCAATTATGCCTCGTCGAAAACAGCGATCATCTTTTGATCAAGTATCCGAGTTCGATAGAGGAAGGATAGTGGCCTACCGAGATTGTGGATTATCTTTCAGGGAAATCGGTAGTCGTGTTGGACGAAACCAAACAACTGTAATGCGGATATGTGATCGTTGGATGCAGGAGGGTACGACGGACCGGCGTGTTCGATCGCATCCACCTCAGCGCACCACTTCACGTGATGACAGGCAAATTGAGCGCATGGCAGTGACGGATCGCTCAGTCACATCACGAACCATAGCACAGCACATGCAGTCTGTAACGCATCATCCAGTGTCTGCGCGTACCATTCGATGCCATTTACAGCAGAGTGGTCTGTCCGCAACATGTCCATTGCTTTGTCTACCCTTGACGCAGAACTACAGACGTCTCCGCCGCCAATGGTCCGATGACAGAATGATGTGGACGGGAGAATGGAATGAAATTGTCTTTACTGACGAGTCACGCTTCTGTCTGCAACACCACGATGGTCGCATTCGAGTCTGGAGACACCGTGAAGAGAGGATGCTGAACAGCTGCGTTATGCACCTCCACACTGGCCTTGCACCGGGTATTATGGTATGGGGCGGTATTGGATATCACTCTCGCACACCTCTAGTACGCATTGCCGGTACTTTTAACAGCCAGCGCTACATCTCCGAGGTGTTGGAGCCAGTTGTCCTTCCTTACCTTCAGGGCTTGCCCACAGCCATATTTCAACAGGATAATGCGTGACCACACGTGGCACGCATTGTCCAACGGTTCTTCGTCAATCGCGAGATTGAATTGCTTCCCTGGCCGCCTCGCCCTCCGGATCTTTCGCCGATAGAAAACATGTGGTCCATGGTTGCTCTACGATTGACCCAGATTCCATCCCCAGCTCCCACAGCAGATGAACTTTGGCAACGTGTGGAAGCTGCTTGGTCTGCTGTACCCCAAGAACTCATTCAAAGTCTCTTTGAATCAATGCCGAGGCGTGTGGCAGCGGTGATCTCCAACAATGGCGGCTACTCTGGCTACTGATCTTGGCAGGAACCACACTTCACAGAAGTCTATAAATTTAATCATTTGATACTTGATCAACATGTTATCTACAAAATAAATTTTGTTGTGATATCTCTTGTCTTTCTTGGTGTTGCAATTTGGATGGCCAACAGTGTATATACACTCATGGACAAAAAAATTAGCGCACCAAGAAGGATTCGTCAAAATGAAACGAAATTTTGCATACGTAATGACTACTTTGATATAAGTAAATGATAAGAAAATCAAAGAAAAAGGATAATTTATTTCAGAGAAAAAGGAAAAAGAACGGAGGAGTTAATACTCCGTTGGACCCCTCTAGCGCGAATGCACGATGCGATACGATGGGGCATTGAGTCATACAAATTCTGTATGATGTCTTGTGACATATCGTTCCATATTTGCTGTAACCTTGCCTCTAGTTCGTTCAAACTCGTCGGATGCCCAACTCGTCGTCCCAAACGATCCCAGATATTCTCGATTGGAGACAAATCTGGGGATCGGGCAGGCCAAGGAAGGGTAGTAACACCGAAGGGTAGTTGCCGTATGAGGCCGAGCTTTGTCTTGTTGAAAAATGGCTCCTGGGAGCCGTTGCATGAGTGGCAACACATGTGGTTGCTGGATTTCATGAACATATCGCTGGGCTGTCATGGTGCCACGGAACAATACTAGGGGTGACCGTGTATTGTAGGCAATGGCACCCCATACCATCACACCAGCTGTGGGAGCGATGTGTCGCTGTACAGCAAAAGGCAGGATTGAAGCGTTCACCACGGGCTCTCCACACACGAACACGATTGTCATCACTGCCGAGATTGAATCTGGATTCGTCGCTAAGGACGACCTGGTTCCATTCCGCTGCAGTCCAGTTTCCTCGTGCGCGGCAAAACTCCAAACGGAGGCGTCGATGGGTGGGCGTCAAGGGCAGCACACGTAATGGGCGCCCCGATACCAACTGTCCTTCAGCCAGACGCCTTCGTATGGTTCGAGAAGACACAGAGGACCCTAGTGAAGGTGCTACCTGTGCCTGGATGGCGGCCGATGAAGCAGTTGGCTGTACGTGTGCATTTCTTACGACGTGGCGGTCTTCTCGACGACTGGTCTGTCGAGGGCGTCCTGAGCCTGGTCTTCGTGTACATGACATCTCTCGGGTCCACTGGTCCCAACACCTCCTCACAACACAATCAGGGCGGCCTAATTGACGAGCCACTCGCCTAGCGGACCACCCAGCTTCCATCATCCCTACGTTTCTCCCACTCTCAAACTGCGACAACTGCTTATATTGGCTTCGAACACGGCGTAATGGCATGTCTATCTCAGCTCTTCCTTTGTAAATGATTCAGCACATTCAAACAAGCTTTGGTTACCTGTTTTATACTCCACAGATTACGATGTTCCACGCCCTCTACCGGCTATATGTAATGCGCAATTACGCTGCATTTCTAATCATTTGCATATCTCCCCGACATGTACCTTCATTGCAAGTTTCGTTACGATCCCGCAATTATTTCTTGGTGCGCTAATTTTTTTGTCCAGCAAAAACTATTGGAGATACAGATAACAAATTTTGGGAGCTTATTACTTTTGTGCTGAAGGCGTCATTTAAGAAGCGATTTTTCAAAATTCGCCCCCCAAGGGGGGGGGAGGGGGGCAAACCGTGTTTTTTACATAAAGGAAGAAGTCCTGACTTATTCACGTATAAACACCCAGCAAAACGTGTTTTTTACATATTCCTTCATATCTCAAAGAAGGAAACTGATATCCATAAGATTCCTGCTTTAAATTTTGGGGAACATGAATACCTAAAAATATATTTCAGGATTTTTAAAAATTTGGCCCCCAAGGGGGGGAGGGGGACTAAGAGTTTTTCACATATTCCTTCATATCTCAAAGAAAGAAACAGATATCCATAAGATTCTTGCTTTAAAATGTAAGCAACACGAATACATTAAAACCTATTTCAGGATTTTTCAAAATTCGGCCCCATGGGGGGGAGGGGGCAAAACGTATTTTTCACATATTCCCTCATATCTCAAAGAAAGAAACAGATATCCATAAGATTCATTCTTGCTTTAAAATGTAAGGAACATGAATACCTAAAAACCAATTTAAGGATTTTTCAAAATTCGGCCCCATGGGGGGGGGGAGGGGGCAAAACGTATTTTTCACATATTCCCTCATATCTCAAAGAAAGAAACAGATATCCATAAGATTCTTGCTTTAAAATGTAAGGAACATGAATACCTAAAAATCAATTCCGGATTTTTCAAAATTGGGCCCCCAAGGGGGTTAGGGGTGCCAAACGTGTCTCTACGTGTTTTTTACATATTCCGTCATATCTCAAAGAAGGAAACAGATATCCATAAGATTCTTGATTTAAAATGTAAGAAGCACGATTAAATGTAACAAACACGATCAATGTCACGATTTTTCGACATTCGTTTTAGATTTTGTAAAAATTGCTAGAAACAATCCAATAATTTATATTTCCTATATATCAGTATTTGGAACACCAAATTGGTGGTAGGGGAAAAGAGAGAGATCAACCTTAATTAAATGAAGTGTGGAGAGGTGTGTGTGTGAATTGTATATATTTCGGTTGTTAGTATGTATACATCTAGAGCTCAGGTTAACTCCATCAATTTTCATTATCCTGGGCAACGCCAGGTAATTCTTTGTTTATGAAACCGGTGATTTTCCCAAGGGTTTAAGGTGAAGGCCTCAAACTCCTCGAAGGGCTGGGATCCAGTGGGATATCAAAATTGAAAGAAACATTTTAATGCTGGCATCAGCATGGGGGGGGGGTGTTAATATAATATGCTGATGGGATGCTGACCAGTGGAGAGGGGTATCGATTGGCATAAAATACAAATATACATATCATGCAAGTAAGTTTTATTAAGGGTACACCCGTGCAACGCCGGGTATATAAAGCTAGTATAAATAATAGTTACGAAAAAGGAGGAAAATGTGACAAAGATGAAATATTACAGGTAGTGTTAAAATGTCCATTTGTAACAGGATATCAATGAAAATAATTTCACCAAGAGAAAATGTTTATAGAAAGTGAATAATATATTTGAGTACGAATAGAAGTGTCAGGGTTCTGTATTGTTGCAAACTTTAAGAAAAACACTTGCACAGGGTGTGTGTGTGTGTGTGTATATATAATTTGTTAATTTATTAAGTTATTCATTTTTTCGGTTTAGTTGGGTTTTGTGACCCTGTGCAAGCGTCTTTCTTAAAGTTTGCACCAAAACAGAACCCGCACACTTCTATTCGTACTCAAATATATTTTTCACTTTCTATAAACATTTTCTGTTCGTCAAATTATTGTCATTATTATCCTGTTACAAATGGACATTTTAACACTACGTGCAATATTTCATCTTTGTCACATTTTTCGCCTTTTTCTTAACTATTAATTATATTATAAGCGGCATGACTTTACATGCGTAAAAACAAACATGATTAGTTACCCACAGACGCACACCGATACTAGAACTTATGTTATATATTAATATATGTGTGTGCGCGAACGTGTAACATGTGTAGGTGTATGTACACATAATATACCGAATTGATAGAAAAAGCTTCTAGTTCTGAATAAAATTTAGAAATGAATGTACTACTTCGTAATGTTTTTTCCATTAAGGTTTGATAATTTTGTTTAAGGTCTGCATATAATTATGAAATTCCTATACCCAGAGTCGTGATCGGCATGATCCTTTTCATTTGAATTTTCTTAAAGAATTAAATGTAAATGTCCACTATTTGTTGAAAGACGATTTTAGAATACCTTTTAAGTATTATACAGATAACGCGTAACTTAAGATAAAATTTTGAATTTTGTGCTGAGGTATTTTGTGGAAAAAAAAAGCGCTGTAAGATAAACCTTAGTGCGTGATCAGGTACTATAAAAATACTAACGCAGCAAAAGCACGAAGAAACGGATCTAATGGTGCAGAATTTTAAACCTCATGCTGGTGACTCGACTTTTATCATATAAAAACCCGAATGAAAAAGATACGTTTATGGTGACCTACAGGAATTTGAAAAAAATCTCAATATTAATTTGTTTTATAATATTAATTTGTCTGTACATGAATTAAAATATCCTGTAGAGATTTTAAAAAATTCAAGATTAATATTTTTCCAATAATCTCATACAAATCAAGTACGATTCAAATCAAATGCGATTCATAGATAAATCAGTAAATATTCAGAATTTTCCCAGAACTTTTTTAGAGCCTATAAATTATCAAATTAGTTTTACCAATCATTAATTTTCATTTCAAAATATAAAGTCCATTTCTACAGAGGTACAAAAGCCCGGCTGATATTGGCATCAACAAATCAACAATTCATAACTGATGTGTTGATAAATGGAGTGTAGTTCACCAGAAAAGAAAGACTAAATTTAAAAATGCAACAGGGTATATTTACATTCTCCTTTGGTTGCTATTATATATATATATATATATATATATATATATATATATATATATATATATGCTACACATGACAGCAGTCTTTTGTTCTCATTTAAATGATGGGCCAACATTATAAACTGTAGCAATTTAAGTATAAAATTTACTGATCGGCTGGACTGAATAAATCGAGCCATTGTTAAAATCTCCTAACTGTTATTTGAACTGCAATTTTAAGTTTTGAAATTTCAAAATTACTTGAAATATTATCCAATTAAGTTTTATTTAAAAAATTATGAATGGTAGAAATTAACTGAAATGAAAGAATTTGATTTTTTTTTTCAAAAATAACTTTCGCCTTTTCGAAATTGGCATAAGGAGTCAATATTTTGGCGACTGCATCAGAGAAATATTTATGTTATTCTGTGCATTACCTAACTTTCTTCAACATTTGATATAACCGAATATGATGATAATATTTACCATTGGAAAGGAGAATTTTCTGAAAGATAATATAATGAATTCCTTTTTAACACATCATTGTATGATACGTACTTTTTCTGATATGATAAATAAACGTTGGCTAAATCATAAAAAAATTTCTTTTGTAGTTATTCCAGATTACATTCCACGGTTATTCTAAACGTAACTCCAGAGATTGCAAGTTAATAATTATTTTACCAATATTTACTAGAAAAATGAAAACATTTAGGGTTATATATTATAACTTCAAATTACTGTAATATTGTTAAGAATATGAACAGAAATTTTATAATATAAATAACGTATTGAAATGATTGCATTAATAATAAGAAATTTATTGCATTTCATAGATAATAAATATAAATAAAGTATATTATTTTAATTTACTTATTGAAATAAAAAAAATCAGGCAATCTCTTCTAACGAAACTACCGCGGGTTATTAACGTAGGATTAATTATCGTTGCTTACCTCTTTTGCATGTATATATGCATCTATATATATATATATATATGTACGTATGTATATACATACATATATGTATGTAAAAATTTTGACGCATCTTGGTACATTTCTTTTAAACATGTACGAGTGATGGACTGGGTTTGAGCACTGCTAAAATTATAATTCGCAAGGACGGGCGAACGGACAGTTGTAGCGTCTGAAATTTTCCTTTTCGCTAAACCGTTATGGAGGAACATAATCCTACATTAAAACATATTTTACAATCTTAAATTGAACTATCCGATGCTGCAAGTCTTTCACTTGTTTGCTTTTTGATTTATCCCCAAAGATTAAAAGAAAAAATCGATGGCTCCATATCTCGGGAAGTCTTTTATATACAGATTGTGCTCTGTTTCCATTACTATTGAAATTGGAGACAAAACATATTTTTTTTCTTTAGGTTACCATGATAAAAATATTTTCAAAAAGGGAGATATAACTGTAGTTACCTTTTGAGACATACGTTTCTATAAGACTTCAAATGTATTGTACCTGGTTATCGATTTTAAATAAATTTTTGACGGCTATATTTATATTTAGGTAGTAAAATACTTTTGCTCGTAAAGTGTATAGCGCGAATCTTTGAACTGACATCAAATGCTGGGAGAAATTTAGTGAATAACAGTGAAAGAGTTCTGTACGTTTCATTCGAACACATGTTCTAGAACCAGGCCTGCACAACTGGAAATTTGATGAAGGACATAATACTTTATGGAAAGTTGCTGCGGAACTCAAGAAAATAGGATAGATGGGAAAGCGAAATATAAGTATATATATATATATATATATATATATATATATATATATATATATATATATATATATATATATATATATATATATATATATAAATATATATATATATATATATATATATATATATATATATATATACATATATATATATATATATATATATATATTGTTTTCGAAGGGACTGACTGGACTAAACGATGGATGCGGGAAAACGATAGATGCGGGAACATATAAAAAAGTATTAACAACCTTAAAGTTTGATATCCCTAAAATATATTTACTCACATACATAAATGCATACTTACCTGTAGTGGAACTAAAGATAAAATTACAAAGTTGTACTGAAATCCAAGATAATAATAATAAAATCAGAAATACACGTAGCTACACAGGAATTTTGATTCATATAAAAGTACTTCGTTTGCTTTTTGGCGGTTTTCTCTCTACAGGTAAACAATATTTTTTATGTTGCAAATTGCATTCTTTTCGGTATCGGTTATTGTGTGAGAGTATAAAGAAGCGGCAGTCGTGAATCGTTTCTAACTAGAACCAATCCATTGCACTGGATGGGGTCCGACATACGACCACCAGGAAGTTCTGCTTCCGGGTGAAAGCCTCATCGGGCAGTGTAGAACTGCATCAATCAGAAACTTCTCACTCCCTAGACCAAACACCAGGGCACCTCCATCTCAAGGCCAACTGAAAAGCCAGAGGGCAGCAGGAACCACTCAGGTCGGATGACTATGAGCCATTGCTGATAAGAACAGAAATGTTAAATAGTCGGAGAATTTGGAATTATACTCACACGACAAGCCTTTTGAGTTGCCGGAAATAGGATACTCCAGGGGCTAAAGAACATCAACGACGGACAAATAATGGGAGTGGTACGATAAAGCAAAACCAGGCTAAACAGGAGAGAACAAAAATACGAGACCGTGCATCTCAAATGTTCTGCTCATTGTTTAATTAGAGCGTCATTATAGCTCAATCCAGACATTTATATTTCAGGTTCAGTTATTATGAAAAAACGAGTGATCTGATAATTAATATAAAGCTGCGATATTCTGAACGATTATTGCGGGAAAACGATGGATCGTGGAACGATCCATGTGGTCTGCTTTTGCTTGTTTTCTATGGAATTTATTCGGGACTGGGTGAAATAAACGATACTTACGGGAAAACGATCGTTCGTGAAAATATATATACATATATATATATATATATATATATATATATATATATATATATATATATATATATATATATATATATATATATATATATATATAAAGAAAGATAGTTTCTTTTCATACGTAATACAGGCCACTCTATATAATATTAAACAGCATAATCAATGGACTGTTGACACTTAATTTAAGAATTATAATAGAGGAGTTTGCTATATATTTGTTTTATTGCCTGAATAATTAATCCACTAAAATTCTCCTTAACTACTTTCCATTTTTCTACGTTTTTATAGCAATAAACTTGTCCAATTTCATAAAATTACTCGAAGCCGCGTCTGCTTTGAGATCAAAAGAACTATTCAGTACTGCAAAGATGACAAAATATGCTTGTTATCTCAAAACTTAAATATTTCCTCTAATCTTTGACTACCGAAATTATGTCTCCATCTTTCCCTAGCGGAACTATGGGAGTTAAAAAAATTAAAACGGTTTGTTAACCTACTACGACAAATTATCCGTTATTAACACGGGGATATCACCTTTTCAGATCCCGCCATTAGCTCGTTGCCTTGCGTTTGACAGGGTAGAATATATGATGCCGTATCAGGGTATGAAGTGCGCCAGATACTGTAAAATGAAAATCTATAAAAATGGTAATGCATAGAGAATATTATGAAAGACAACTACGAAACGCATATTACCCCAGAGAAATATTTTATTCCTAAATCCTTGACCGTGATTCTGTTTTTTATATGACGGTGTTTACACAAAATCCAAACAATTTAGTGAATGAAATAAAACGTGTAGTAAATGAAATAAAATAAAGTTATTTTAATGCATGGTCATGATTATGAAAATGAAAACAATAAATTTGAATACATATTGCCTGCCCCATCTCTCTCCCTCTCTATGTATTTAATATATGCAGGTAACCCTCCTATAACACGGTAGATAGGTTCCTTGAAAGTTCCGTGTTTTGTGAAACCGTGTTATATGAGACCCAGAGCCAGTACAAAAAGGGAGGGGGGTACGTTTCAAAAACTTAATAATTTTTTTTTTTCAAATTCCATGCAAGCAACTTAATTTTTATTAAAAATATAAATGTACGTATAATACAAAACGAAAAGAAACAGAAAATATTATTTTCATTTAAAGCGACCTTAATTTAACAAATTTCTTCCTCATCACTGCTCAGTACAATTGTACTGAGCAGTGATGAGAAAGAAATTAATCAAACGAGATTAAGATTAATGAAACGAGGACTTTTTTTCTGATGAACGATATCACCTTCACATTTAGAACCCTTTTCTTCATTTAGATTTTTCCAACATTCTATCCTCCTTAAAAAATCTGCAGTTTTGGTTTGTTTGCTGGTTCTTACATGGTCATTGTATATTTCACGGTGGGGAAATAGGAAATTTTGCATCTCCCTTTTGAATTTTCGGCTTCTTTCAGCGGAAGGGTCTGAATTCAAGAAAATTGATTCAAGACTTTCAGCTAAGCTTAGGCCTTCTTGTAATTTCTTTAGTGTTAAATTATTAACTTCACAATCTTCCGCAGTGCTATTGTCTTAAGAATCGATTTGATTTACAGCTTCGGATGCCATTTCCATCAAATCCGCTTCGTCAACTTCTTCCACTAATAAATCTTGAACGTCCGATTGATTTTGCAAGTTTCGCCTCCGATTGATTTAACAAGTTCTAATATGCCACCAATTTCATTCTCTGACGATTCAAGAACGTTTTCTATTTCAAATGAAGATGGTAATATATTCTTCCAATATGCATTTAACGTTGATGTTTTTATTTCTTCACCGACAAAGATATGATGTCGATGCAGTTCTTAATTCAAAATTGCTTAATTGTAAACTGTGCATGTCACTTTCCACTATGACATCGGAATAGACTTATAAATGAATAAATTATAATTTGTTTATACATTTTCATGTAACGCCATTATAGTTCATTATTCCTTCTCGTCATTATTTTAAAGTAATTTAGTTTTTAAACGTATTAAACAAAAATCATGTTATCTAGTGCTGTAGAAGTACAGTGTTGTACAAAGGTTTTTACAATTTTTTATCGTGTTAGAGTGAAACCGTGTTGTAAGATACCGTGTTGTAGGAGGGTTACCTGTGTGTATATATATATATATATATATGTATGTGTGTGTGTGTGTGTGTGTTTGTTTGTTTGTTTGCTTAATTTTAGCCATGTTTAACCCTTGGGAACTAATTTATCACGAAAGAATAAGTCACTACAATCCCTTACCAACTATTTAGTAAAACTATTGCTCGTTAACACTAGATAACAGCTGATTTTTCCTTGCTGATACTTAAACGCAAGGAATCCAAAGAAAAAATTGCATACGATCAGAATTTATTGTTTGACAGATATTTTGAAGGTTTTGTATCAATATTTTCGTCTTCCAAGCAGTTCCTTGTTCTGTTTGATTAGATCTTGACATATTTCTCGATACCTTTTTTCCGTAAAATTTGCTGTATTGTCTATCGACACTGGAGTAAATTATAGCAGTGGTAAACAAAACAGATCTACTTCGCTTACGAATCAAACCTGTTGAAGAAGCTGATAACAATTAAAAATATACTACGAATAATGGTCGAAGTAGTATATTATAACTGAAGTAATGATTTACCCCAGTCAAAATAGACCCGATTTTGACGAATGGCTAAAAAAAACATGAAAGTTTTGAAATTTGGTGGAGATGTTTGTTTAGGCATGCTAATGAACATACTAAAAGTCCCCACCGATCAGACTTGAGCTTTCGCCGCCATCTTGGAAAATGTGTACACTTTTTTGGTTTTTTGGAAATATCTTTAAAAATATTGATTTTATAAAAAATAATTAAATACAAAAATTAAAGACCATTAAATTATGAACAAAAATCATTCATAACATTTTTTTATATGTCTAACAGGAACAAAGATAATTGACTTTGAAAAGAGCACACTATCACACCTGAGACGTGCAAGCGCGGTTCCCCATTGCGGTGGGGGGAGATACCCGCGCATGTGCATACCATAATTAGCCAAATTAGTTTAAAACTAAATGAGAAGGTTTTTTGTATTTTTTCAAATAACTAGGGAAATATTAACTTTACGTAAAAAAAAGTTTATTTCAAAAATTAAAAAACATTAAATTATGTACAAAAAAGATTTTATGCATTTTTGTCGTAAACCTAACAGGAACGAAGATATTGACTATAAAATGCGCGTTGATAATGGAGGTAGCTTCTACAAAAAACAATGCACAAAAAACATATATTCTATTTTTTTAAGTCTAACACGACCAAAGATAATTGACTTTGGAAAGAGCGCACTATTACACCAGGGACGCGCATGCGTGGGTGCCCATCGCGATGGCTGGAAGACACGTGTATGTGAATACCGTAAGGCGCCAAATCGGTCTTACCCTAGTATTTTCCTAGCCAGTTAATAGTTAGCCACCGTTCCGTGTGCGTCTGTGAACAATGGCTGATACGGAACTATGTTTTATAAGTAAAAAATTAATGTCAAATGAGGATTTCGTGAATGTAGGAGAAAAGGGGATTGACGCTTTAAAGAGAGCTAATGTCCAAAGAAAAGACAATAAGCATGAACAGTTGGAACATTTAAAATCTATTTCGGATCATTCGTTGTGTCGGATAAATTACACCAGACCAGGAAATATAAAAGTTGATTCAAAAAGAAATGCAGAAATAGCGTCAACATCCCAAAGTGAAGAGCGCGCGGCAAGTTTACGATCTCTTTTACCTCAGTTCGATTTTCGAACAAAATGTTTCTTTTGTACGGCAGTGATAGACGAAGAATTCAAAGCAAGACAAAAGAAAAAACCAACTGACAGACGAAGAACTATATACGAAGTTAGGAGTCTCGAAATGAAACACAAAGTTCTTGAAGCTGCAGTGAATAGACATGACCAGTGGGGAGAGGAAGTTCAGTGTCGTATAATAAACGTTGCTGATTTAGTTGCAGCTGATGCGATTTATCACCAAGATTACTTCATGACTTTTTTCTACATACTGCACCAACCATTAAGAGAGGGCGGCCTGAGTCGGATTACGCCTCAGCAGCTGTAGACGAAATATCCTTCTTCCTTGATAATAATGACGACTGTCAATTCTCCCTACCTGAACTCAAATCTCAAATTACAGGGCTAGTTCCAGACGACATCACTTTGAGAAATAAGTTGAAACAAAAATACGGGGATGGCATTATTTTTGCTTCAAACTCCAAAAAAGTTATTGTCATATGTTTACGTAATACTGGAATGAAAGTCTTATCAGACTCTTGGTACGACAAAAGGATACGAAATGATCGTGAGGAGCGTCTACGAATAGTACAAATTGCTGCAGCGATAATAAAAGAAGATATCCAGACACCAGTTTATGACACTCATTGCTACCCTCCAAGTGATAATTTTTTCAGAGATGTGAACAAGGGAATTCCAGAAAGCCCAAAATCTTTTTTGGAGCACTTGATTATTAAAAAAAGACTACTAAGGAGGAAAAAAAGTCACTTCAATAGCTCACGTCATTATATCAGCGCTAAGGCCACGATCATTTATGTCTCCTCTGCTCAATGGTCTTGATTTATTTTTGTACAAAAAGTTCTGTTCCAAGAATTTAATAACAATGCTCTCGAATTTGGGATTTTGTTCTTCTTACTATGAAGCCCAAACACTTGAGATGTCAGCCATAAATCATCCGCAACTCCAAATGCGCGAGGGATCATTCTGCCAATTCGTATTTGACAATGCAGATTTCAATGTGTCGACAATCGATGGCCTGATTACGTTTCATAGCATGGGGGGCATTGCTTGTTTTACTCCAGCGTCAGCAGTGGAACCCGGGACGAAGATAAAAAAATTAACCGAACTTACATCCGCATCGACCGTAGGCAAAATGGGAATCATTCCTCTAGAAACGTTTGAAAATTTTCGAGGGCCTGGGTTACAAACAATTACTATCGAAGATTTGAATGTCTTAAATCCTTTATCGGAAGATTTACCACTGCCTAAACCATCTAATATCTCCTGGATGTGTGCTAAGTGGTTAGGTCTTCCACAGATACCTGAATGGAAAGGATTTTTCCATTATATAACCAGAAACCAGCCAGTTACCAGACCAAAGTAATACCCCTTCCTTTTGTTAATTTACCACGAAGCAAGTATGACACCATTTTCACTGAGCTGAAATTTGCTGCCCAGCAGTGTGTTAAAATGCACCAAAAGTCTTGCATACTCACGTTTGACCAACCACTGTATATTAAAACTCGACAGATAGTCGCAGCAACATCCAATCCATTATTATCAAGTTGTATTGTGAGGCTTGGTGGATTCCATCTTTTAATGTCATTCTTAGGCTGCATTGGGTACATAATGGCTGGAAGTGGGTTGAAAGAAATACTAACTTTGATTTATGCACCTACGTCAGTAAAAAAAATGTTGCCTGGCCATGCATATGCTAGGGCAGTCCGAGCTCATTTATTGACCCAAACAGCTTTAGCAAAAATAATTTTTGACGGCATGGACAAATCGGATTTGGAATGCAAAAATCTCCGTGAGTTGTTTCGAGATTTTGCTACTGAACCATCATCGCAAGAAACCTTAAACGCACACACTCAAATACGAGCCATCGAAATTAAAATGAGGAAGACTTTGGAGCACCTGAAAAAGAAAGGCCCAACTGCCTGTGGGGCTGGAATCGTGAAGAGAAAATTCTTGTGCCCATCACAACTATGGATGCAGTAGCTCCCGATTCCGTTTTAAACATGGTGTTTTGCAACTGTAAGACTGACAATGGAGTAAGATGCGGATGTCGGAAAGCAGGCATCAACTGCACAACGGCCTGCAATAATTGCAATGGGGTATGTCAGAGTGGCATCGCCCCTGTTGATGATGACGATCGAAGGAAAGAAGTTGATGAATGGGCCGATGCTAGCGGATCCATAGACGATCTATACATGCTTGACGAAGGGGAGAATCCCGTACCGAAAAAAGCACGTAAATCCTGAAGTAGGTAAAATTGAACAATTATTCGCAATGGAAATCTGATAGTGAATACCCCCAAGTTTACTACATTCATGTATAAAATTAATAATGATTAATTATCTACATAGCCAAAAACATTAAGTCTATTTTCTTGTGTTTAAAGAATGCCGAAATGTGGGAGAGGTTAGATATTCAAAGAAGAGCGCCTGCAACGAGACTTTAAAGCTACCTCCATTATCAACGCGCATTTTATAGTCAATATCTTCGTTCCTGTTAGGTTTACGACAAAAATGTATAAAATCGTTTTTGTACATAATTTAATGTCTTTTAATTTTTGAAATAAACTTTTTTTACGTAAAGTTAATATTTCCCTAGTTATTTGAAAAAATACAAAAAACCTTCCCATTTAGTGTAAAACTAATTTGGCTAATTATGGTATGCACATGCGCGGGTATCTCCGCCCACCGCGATGGCGAACCTCGCTTGCGCGTCACAGGTGTGATAGTGCGCTCTTTTCAAAGTCAATTATCTTTGTTCCTGTTAGACATATAAAAAAATGTTATGAATGATTTTTGTTTATAATTTAATGCTCTTTAATTTTTGCATTTAAATATTTTTTATAAAATCAATATTTTTAAAGTTATTTCCAAAAACCCAAAAAAGTGTACACATTTTCCAAGATGGCGGCGAAAGCTCAAGTCTGATCGGTGGGGACTTTTAGTATGTTCATTAGCATGCCTAAACAAACATCTCCACCAATTTTCAAAACTTTCATATTTTTTTTAGCCATAAAACCTATTTTGACTGGGCTAATTAGGTAGAATGTTCATAACTAAAATGGGGAACGTGCCCATTACACATAGCTCGTAAGCAAATACGAGCCCATTACACATAGCTCGTAAGCAAATACGAGCCCATTACACATAGCTCGTAAGCAAATACGAGTGTAAGTTTAAATAATAGAGCGTTTGGCAGTTGGTAATAAGCTCTCGGTAGAATTATAATTTCTTAGAACAACGTCATGGAAGTACTGTTTAAATGTAAACTGGTTATGTAATAATATTTCTTTACAAGTTCGTCGCTATGTCGTCTGTGTATATTTGATAGTTCAAAGCAGTCTGGAAGCCAAACATTCTTGAATACTGTTAATAGATTTTACTTTTATGAATAGAGAACCAATGAGAAGAGAAACGAATCAAAGGAATATCAAAGAGAAATGTGACGAGCGAAAAGCATTTTTAAGATTTAATATTAGCATCATTTTGACAATTCCAAGAAATCTACAAGTAAAATACTGTAGCAAGCAATTAGAAAATAAGAGTTTTTTTAACAATGTTCCAGATAAATTTGAAATGAGTAATTGATTTCTTCTCAGCTTATAAAATTAGATGGATGAAAATTTATTTGCTCTAAAAAGTGAGATTCTATCAAAATGTTTTAGTTTCATGAGGACAATTTAGTCCCTATTTTAATATGTAATAACACATTAAATATTATCCGCATCATATATACATTTTTTGATATATATATGTAATAGCACGGGCGCGGGCCGACGAAGGAAGGCCCGAGTGGTATTTCTTTTTAGGTAAAGATGGATGACTTGTCGCCCGGCCGTGCATCACATGTTTAATTTCCTTTCCCGCTTTTCATCTCACCCTCGGACACATAAAACACCACAACGTTAATTTAATTACATCTTTATTAGACGGCGAATACGTCTTCTCAAGACAACTACAAAATCAAAAAAGCGTTACATGTACCCTTCATGTGGTTTATATAAATTTTGTCATGTGATCATCATCGCGATTAGGGATTTGCTGTTGTCGATAAGTCACATGTGGTTTTATATAATCTGCGCAGAGCTTATCTAAAATATTGGGGACGCCGCGCCTATTTGAAAAGGAAGCCATTTAATATTTTCTCTCGAGGTTATTAGAGTTTAGAATCAAAAGCGAAATTTAGCTCGTACGCCCAAGGGAATTTAGAATAATGTTGGATTTTAAAATGGTATGGGGTTTTTTATGTTATAGAATATCCCCCCCCGTCCGAGAAGAGGCTGACCAACAATGCCTGCATTGGAGGACAGACTCACCCGACCATGTGAGGAAAATGGGCGTCGACCACAAATTTGGAAAAGTTTGAAAAGGAACATATGTTTTAAGTTAATTTAGTATGATGATCACATGGCAAGACATGGCACATTTCAAATTTGAATACATAAAAATACACTAATGATTTACTAATTTATGAACACAATAAAAACAAAAAAAATTATAGTAACTAATGATCAATTATAGAAAATTGTAAATTATGTAAATTTCTTCCTGTATTGTTGCTTTGAAAAAAATTAAACTTAAAAATAAATTTATCATCAACTGAAAATTGCTGTGCAGGGCTGCAGTCCCCACACAACACAATCTCAGAAAAAAAAATCAATTAACCTAACCAAAAAAAAAACTAAGTTATCAAATTTTCACTTTACATCAATTTTAACTTTGAGTCGACTCACACAAATAATAGAATATAACAATGAAAATATCAAAATCAACAAACAAACATGTTAAGTAAATGGAATAGAACATGACAATAATAATTTGAAGTTATTGTACGTTCCTCCTCAGCGTTCACTACTATGGAGTGAGTCCAAAAAAAAATCTTTATTTACTTATCTTGTAATGAATTGCAACATTTTTAGTCCTGTCACAGTCATTAGTATGTTGAGGAAAATACACCAATTAAAAAATCACAGTCTTTGTGTTGCTGTTTCTTATTTTTGCTTCACCAATGTAGAATACATAAAACATAACATTATTTTGGTTTGTTTACATATCAAGAAAAATAGTTCTTCAGTTATATAATAAGAATCACAGTTTATAATAAAAATCACACTTTCAATAAAAATCACAAGATTTAATAAAATCACACTTCAAATATATCAATTGTATATAAAAATTACAAAACATATCACTCATTATCTAGTTTTCGTATCTTTATTTATCTCATCATTTTTTCTTAATATCCATTATCTCCTTTATTTCAATATTACTTACTATCAACAAAAATCTCTTTTTAATATCATTTATATTTCTTATTCTCATTTCATCATTTCTTATATTCATTTTATTTCGACAATATTTATTCATTCCAAAATTCTATTCAATATTCTTTAATTATACTTATTCATATTTATTCTAACTTTATTTATTAATTCTCAATACTTTTCACTTTATTTTCAAATTATTTATCTACTATTCATTTTTGTACATTTATTATAAGTTTATGTGGATCCATTTCCTTGTTTTGAAGGTACCTTGTTGTATGTGTGTTCCCCAACTCTTAGTCTCAAATTCTTTAAATCTACCTCTAAGCAGTGAGGGTTGTGTTTATGTTTGTGTAACAAGTGGGTTTTCTTTCTCCATATTGTTCTCTGACTAATAAGGAGGAAGAGTCTTTTTAAAAAAAAATATAATGATGTTAAGCATCACATAGAAAAGAAAGAAAAATGGATCTAATGTTTGTCATTATTCGTGGTGTAGTTTTAAGTTCTCTGGTGCATTATAATATCTCAATCTGCAAGCATGAACAATTTCAGAATCTCGTTTAGTGTGAAAGTTTGGTCTATCAATTTGATATTCAATAGAATCAAAAATACACAACATATGAAAGTATTAAACACACAATAATAAAATACTCCTAATACCAATAATAACACCTTAATATTCTCTATCAATTGTCATAATTTAATGTTAATGTTCAAATTTCAAACTATTATTCTATCAATTGACACAAATAATCAAAATTCTTTTACCAATAGCCATCTCAGTTTTATTAAGTTAATCATGAAATCGATAAACCAAAATTAATTTTTCTTTTCTTATATCACATTTTGGTATGAATCCTCGCTGTAAAGTTCCAAAATATTCATCATTTGTATTTAATATCTTAAAACATATTTCTCATTATAATATTATTTTTTCTACTTATTTATTATTCTTCATTATTTCTATTTCGAGAATTTTCTGGGGCGGATGAACCAAATATAACATACAATGGTTTTTTAATTCTCCAATTGTGGTTTTTTGGCACCCTAAGTCATGTTATAAAGACGTTCCGTTTATGAAAATCGTAACACGAATTTTAACTGTCGACTAACCTCCAGAAATCTCCTTTACTTAAATTCGTAGAACAATTTACGAGGTCTCAACATCAAATGTAATATGTCAAAGTACTTAAATTATAAAATTTTCTTGATGTCTGAAAATTACTATGTTATCCCTGCAGATTTTTTCCAAAACCAAAACCACAGGCATCATGTTTAAATGTAGAGTCGCAAAAATTCTAAGTTAAATGAATCAAAACAAGTTTGGCTCTTTTCATGATCGTGTTTACAAAACTAATGCTGAGCATTCAAATTTATTGCGGAGGCGACCTTCGAAATGTAATACAACGGCGCCCGAAACCGGAAATGATTAGTTATTTTTCTTTTTCTCCGCGACGATTCAGAACTGCGTGCTAAATTAGATACTCGTAACATTACTTTACTCATTTAATATTTCAGTTTAACGTAACCAAGGATCATTAATTATCTTAAAACACTAAAATATTCATTATCAGAAAAAGAACATAGAAATATTATAAAATTACACTAAAAACACACACTTATAATAAATTTATCACATATAAGTCTCAAAAATTTCTTTAAATTCAAAAACTTATAATAGGAAAAAATATACTCTTAAAATTCTATCAAAATGCAAATCAACATGAAACATTTTAAAATCAAAAACAAAATACACGTTTTAAACCAATGATTCCTACTTTCGTTTTACTTTTTATCGATTTATTTTTTATCATCAGTACTTAATTAAATCAATAATTTGAAAATACTTTCACTGAAACACATTTATAATAAATTTTTATCAATATCTATTAATATTAAAATTTTCACCCTTAACAATAATTCGTAAATTTTAGCTTACCAATTGAAGCGGTTATTCACACTCTTTACCATTATCCTTATTAATTTTCACCATTAGTATTTCCAAATTAATTATACACATTTTTCATATATTTAACATCTGCAGCTCGGTTCTGAATTTATCTTGGTGAAGTTCTTAGCTTAGCTAGTCCCAAAGTGACAGTTTTTATTTCGAAATAGTCCTAGAACTCAGTATCCCAATTGGAGATGACACTAGATGACAGTCTCTCATAAAAGTGAATTTCCAGTCAATTAAATTCAAAACTTCGCACGCTGTATCCAACAGATTATTCCACTGCCCACAGCATATGTTTTCGCAGAATTTCTCGGGATATTTTTATCCCCAGGTCAACGATTAGTGAAAATAGACGTTTCACATAATCTGAAAATATTTTTTCACGAACTCTCTGCCACGAAACTTCGGAAGTTCACATGATTCGACGACTGAAAAATATTCATATTGCAGTACACAAAACTAACACTGGTGGTCGACAACTCGTCGTTGAAAATCAATAGTAGGTAATTCACACTCCGAAGTCAGCGACATCATCTTGGCTTAATTTAATCCGGAAATGAAACTCCTTTTTGACACAAAAATTCAAATTTCAGATTCAATCAAAGTTCACTTCGTGGGAATCCACGGGATTTGTACGCGACACACTCAGCCCAATATTGTATTCCAGTAAAGTTATCAATGTCACATGGTAAGATAGGGGAGTTTTTTCTCCGTTGAAAAGGATTGATGGCGGCTCAACTCACTGTCTGTATCCGAGGGGAGGTATTCCAGCCGACTTTTGTAATAGCACGGGCGCGGGCCGACGAAGGAAGGCCCGAGTGGTATTTCTTTTTAGGTAAAGATGGATGACTTGTCGCCCGGCCGTGCATCACATGTTTAATTTCCTTTCCCGCTTTTCATCTCACCCTCGGACACATAAAACACCACAACGTTAATTTAATTACATCTTTATTAGACGGCGAATACGTCTTCTCAAGACAACTACAAAATCAAAAAAGCGTTACATGTACCCTTCATGTGGTTTATATAAATTTTGTCATGTGATCATCATCGCGATTAGGGATTTGCTGTTGTCGATAAGTCACATGTGGTTTTATATAATCTGCGCAGAGCTTATCTAAAATATTGGGGACGCCGCGCCTATTTGAAAAGGAAGCCATTTAATATTTTCTCTCGAGGTTATTAGAGTTTAGAATCAAAAGCGAAATTTAGCTCGTACGCCCAAGGGAATTTAGAATAATGTTGGATTTTAAAATGGTATGGGGTTTTTTATGTTATATATATATATATACACACACACATGTATATATATATATATATATATATATATATATATATATATATATATATATATATATATATATATATATATATATATATATATATATATATATATATATATATATATATATATATATATGTATATATACAATTATCATTATGATCCAGAGGACTAATGTTGATAATAAGGAGATCTAATGTTGTTTGATTACTAGGTATGAGAGGATATGGAAACGTAGATATTTAAGGTGTAAATGTGTGTTCATAAATCAAAAGGTTCCCTACCTATTTTGCAGGAAATATTAAGTCAGAATCAGAATATGTGCTTCCCTCTTTCCTGTAAGAAATTGCTAACCTTAAAATTACCATCTGAATACTTTTAACGGAAAGAAATAAATTATTTCTGACATCAACTTAATTACTATTTAGATACTCTGCAAGAAATGTCCCATTTTCTGTCACCCTTTCTTTAATTCTTGAACTATACTCCATCATTAATGATGAACCCCTCCTTGCTATCCCATTATTCCGGCTCTTCTAATTCCTAAAATTTCCATTAGTGGCAAACATGGTGGAGGTCCATCTTTCACTAATGGGGTAAAAGAGAATCTAGCAGCTTTCAATTTCATTCTCTTATGAGCCGACAGAATTACTCTCAGAGTATAAATTTAAGAGACATCTGACAGTTATGATAATAATCGTGAAAATGGCTTTCAGTGTTATTTATTATAATGACTGTCGATAAAAGTTCTTTGGTTACTAAACGTTCCTGAAAAGACTAGGATCTACGTTGTTATTAAATACTATGCAAAAGGTACGCAGTTTTTTTGTTATTTTTTGCATTCAGAATATTTCTTGAACACGGACCTAAAATTATGCCCAAACTGTAAAACATCACAGATTGAAAAGAATCTGAGGTCTCTATAGTTGTGAAATTCAAAGCTGGGAATAACAGCAGACTGGTCATTGATAAGTATTTGGCGTACTAGAAATATATCAAATCTTTTTCGTTTCATACATAGCCTCCTATAATTTTCCTCTTTGAACTCACGGTTCGTTTGCAGTACAGTAATGACAAGGCACATTTTTTGGCTGTGGGGATGGGACTTTTGATTTTCTTTTGATTTCTGGGACACTCTTGTATCACATAGTAAGGAATATACAGCCATATTCATGGCTATTCATAATTTTTTACCTCAAACATTACTAAAAGGTATCGACAAGGATTTACTTAAGGTATAGTGCAGAAAACTCCTTCACCCTAAAGTAGAGGTCATTCATTTACTACGCTCCTTAAGTTGACGACTAGCTACCCGAGATAGCTAAGCGAACAGGTTAATCAAACTGCACAAGGTCCCTATATTGGCCCGAGGTAGCCTAGTGGTAGCTCGTCAGATTTTAGCGTTGAGGGTGCTTAGTTTGAATCTCGGCAGACGCCATTGAATATCTCCACGGCTAGGCCCGATATGGGAACATTAAATCTGTAGAAAGTATTTCTATGATGTCACAGGGGGTGGAAGAGTGTGCGATAGTCGCGGATTTCACCCCTGTGGGTTGCTTTTCAAAATTGAGGTCGTACCTAGCTAAGATGGATTCCGACCTATGTGGTTTCTTGTGGTCCAATTTACAATAGGACCCTTGTGGTCCTATTGTAAACATAAACCGCACCCCTCAGACCGCAAATCCTATATCTACCTGGTCCGAAACACTACAGGTAAGGGCGCATTAGCAACAACAACACCAAAAACTAGGTTTACACTTTTCCTATAATAAAAGAGTGCGAAATTTTAATTACTAGAGCTTCCGTTATGTAAAGTTGCAATGATTACATAACACTTTAAAAACCGCATTTTAAAAAGTGCCATAGCTTGGTGCTATTTGGAGTCTAGGGGGTTACTTGGACCCAAACCGAATAAGTGTTTAAATTACACCTAGGTCTATTGTCACTAAAATATAGGTATAATTCACAATCTCTCCAACAGATAGGAGCATTACTTAGGTCCTGAGACACCTTACCACGTTCCCTCTCTTCCCACTTTTTTTTAGTTCAGGTTATGTTACTTTGTGATAAAAACAGGAATTTTTGTGACCTTATAACTTCCACCTTCACTTCTTTATACACTGCAGTCCCAGATTAGGTAAATATAAATTTACATTTCAAATACTGTCTTTAAAAATATAACAATAGTATTAGATGTATAGAGAATCAATTAACCCAGTAAAAATTATAAGTATTAACTAGTGTGCTGATAAACTAAAAATGGGGTTACTTGGACCCAAGCAAGAAAGTGGGTCCAATTAACCCCTAGTCACATTTTTGATTAGACATTCTCAAATTGCACTGTAAAAATAATTAATATCATTACTTCCTGTCGGGTTACTTTTATTAAATGGTTAAACCGGTTCATGTGCATTTATTCGCAGATATGATACAAAAATGCTCTGAAATTACAAGAGGAAAGTATGCGGATTTTACATCTGAAAAATTAGAGAAATGTTTAGATGCTGTGAGGTCAGGAGAAATGTCTCAGAGCGATGCCTCAACCCACTTTAAAATTAGTAGGTCCACTATGAAAAGGAGATTGAAGAATGGTTTATTGAACAAACCTGGACATCCAATCATATTTACTAATGAAGAAGAAAGAATTGGCCTGTGCCAGTCATTTAGAAAAAATTTGTGACTTTGGATTTCTCGTACGCTAACTGGACTTTCGATTTATTGTCAAGTCTTACCTTGCAATGCATGGAAGATCAGTGAATTTTTTTCAAAACTACCTACGTGGGCGGGACTGGGTAAAATTAGTTTTGAAAACGCATCCACTGTTAATAATTATATTTGCAAATAAAATGGGGTTTGTTTTCTGTCTTAATGTAAAATGAATTTTTCATACATGAGCCTCTATTTTTATTTCAAAATCCTAGGTGATACTTGAGCTCACTACCTATTTGACTTGCATATTTCATGTAAAATGTAGGTTGGGTCTAAGTAACCCCACTCAGGGTGTTACTTGGACCCAAATTTCAATAATATATTAAATATATATATAATTAAAATTTTCGTTTGAAAAAGACCTAAAATCCTGGGGAATCTTCAAATAAGTTGTTCAAATCAGGTTATCAGCATAAACTTTTTTTAAGGCTATCGTTGGGTAAGAAATGTACAAAAATCTTCACTTTTTGGGTCCAAGTAACCCTAATCTACGGTACTTAATAGTATTAATTGATATTATTTTTTTTTCAAATATTCCGTCATTTTCTATTTTTTATTAAAAAAAAAGGAAACCACGACTGATGTATGCGGATAATTGTCGAGAAATTTAATTGAGATGAAGGACATAGAAGAGTTAAAAATATTTTCATGGGCCAAAAGTGTAAGAGGCTTGCTTTTTGAATATCGAGGATTTGTAATAATTAGGTCGAAAAGAATAGGAATCATGGCCTTTCCGTACTGTTTCACTATTTCTGTTCTATTTTTTTAATATGAAAAAAAAGGAAATTGATATTTTTTTAATTTTTATAAAATTTGCGTGGAAAATTGCTATAAAAAAAGTCCTCAAATTTCAAATGGTAGAAAAGTGTTTAGGACAGAAATCATGTTGAGAATCAACCGTCGTTATATTAGGTCCTGACCGAAGATGACGGTAATAGTGAACTGTTATGTAATATAGAAGTTTCCATAGAGGAATAAATACTTTATCATCATCAAACAACTAAGTACAAACAATTTCTCTATAAAATAAGCACAAACCAATGGCCCCTCTCGTTTGACTTATAAAAATGAACGGGAATATTCATTCAAATTTCTTTAGAAATACACTTCATAATGTTTAGCCCAGTTTTAGAATATAGGTCTCAGGGGCAGTTCAATTACTTCTCTTAGTTGTTACTTTTGTTACAATTTAGTTACAATTAATTTGTAACTAAATTGTTGTTATTTGTTAGTTGTTATTTTTTGTTACAATTGAATTACAATTTTTGCAAAATATGCATTTATAACTTTACATTACTTTTTTTCCTCTGGTGATTAATTTGATAATTGTTTTATATGTATTTTAATGCTTTAGGTATTTTAGTCAAACCAGGTATGAATTATAAAGGAGGAGAAAACAGAAAAACCATCCAAGATAGCCCCAGCGTATCTTGGATGGTTCAGCGTATCTTGGTAAAGTGCAGTGTACTGCATTCAAGTGATGCAGTCAAAGATGATTATGATGAGATGAAAAGAAATGGCCACACACTTCAATGCAAGGTAGAAAATTCAGTAAAATCAAACAGTCAATCTTTACAACCATATTTTATGGAATAAACATGAAAGATTCTACCCTCATATTAAATTCATTTGAACGAAAATGTCGATAAACATAAGAATACTTCGACGTTTGCACTAAATTGGTACTCACAAAGAATTCAGGAGGAGTGAAAAAAAATTAGTTTATAATAAAATTGAGAGATTAGGAAATAAATGAAATCTAATGCCTTCTCTTTTTTAAAATGTCTTTCATTTTATTTTTAACTCAATGTAGTACGTCACATTTTATTTTCTTGTTTCCCTGCTACTTGTGATTTTGACACTTTTTTTTTGCCTGCTGTTTATTTCTCGGTTTCAAGCAGTTCAAGTTTATCTGTTGAAGAAAGGAAATATATCCTGCTCTTGCTTTTTATTCAGCCATTCCCTTTTCGGGGAGAAATTTTTTACATGTCTCTTAAAGGTGACCAGTTTTGAACTTTGAAATTCGAATTTTGAAAAAATTTCTTTAATAATGGACTTCTAATTTGCTTGAAATTTTACGAGGACAAAACTATTTCTCCGTTTATAAAACAAAATGCTACTCTTTATGAATGGTTGAGATATGAATATGTAAAAACTCATGGATTTTTTCTTATTGGAAGTTAACCTTATATCAAGTGGCGATAAATTTAGTTTGGATAAAATACATATCTAATTTGAAAATTTTGATCCAAACGTCTGGTGGATATAAACATTGAATATAAGAAATAAAAATTGAAATATTGGGACACATAAAACAAGACTTAAAAACATTTTTCCTTATACTCTAAATCTAAATTAATTAGAAGATAATTTTGAATAAAAGAAAGGACCAGTTAATTAGATTAATGTTCTTAAAGAATATATAACACATTATGACTTATAATATCTTTTGCGTTATGAAAAACATAATTCAAGATAAATTATATTTAAACGTACGCATTTGTTTTTTGAATGTTTCCACCCACACTTTAGAATTTATTTTTATACTTTCGTAAAACGGAGTTTTCTTGTCTTGACAGTTTCGAATACAAAGGGAACACCATTTACTAATTTATACTTAATGATAAAGTAAAATAAATTTTTCATAGGTGCTAAAAGCCAGGGAAATTGAAGATTAAAATCTGATAGTCATTATTATTTTTTTTCTAGTGCGGAAACCTTGTCCCTTTAAACATTCGACTATTAACATCGCGGTTTTCCTGGCCTCTTTATTATGGGGGCACCACATAGGCGGACAGCATTTCCCCCTATGAAGGGACGACACAAACGGAGGCATTTTTCGTGGCGCGACGCCGGTATTCGATCCGAGCACCCTCAGCACCGAAAACCAACGGGATTTACCACAGGATCTCCACAAGCTCTCTGATAGTCGTTATCAATTTTGACAAATTTTCTTTCATGGCACCTTTTAGGTATAATTAATAAGAAAAATTCATATAATATCTCCAAAGACAGCCTTAATATGGAAAAATCTTGATAAGGACTTTAGTGTTTCAACAAGAATTATATCTAGATTAACTACCAATGTACACTTAAGCTTAAATTGCATTTCGTTGAAAATTTTTTGCATAGTATTTTGCTATATAGCAAATATTTTCCTCGTTACTTAAAACAAAGAGAGGGGTATTTTCGCTTTAAATCTATAATATATCTATCATAAATCTATCATATCTCTCGTTGTTGTTGTGCTGTTGTTGCTAATGCTCCCTGGTTGGAGTTTCCATTCACCAGGTCTTAATAGGCTACTGAGCTAAAAGGGGCGGCTCCTGTTTTGAATTAGCGCGACAAGAGTCCGAGTTGACTAAAGGAACGGTCCCGCAATTTGAACCGAATCAAGTGACGAGACCGGAACACTTGACCCCGCACCTCCAGAGCTTAATTTGAGGAATTGAAGGACATTGCAGCCACCACCTATTTTACGTGCACCGGCCACCATTAGTGAACACGGCGGTAGATTTGACGCGAACAGCATTAAACCAGTGACGTTCAGATCACTGGCCCACTGCTCTTGCCAACTGGGCTACCGCGAACTTCATCACATCTCTTGAAAATGATATTATAATCACTTAAAAATATAAAATGCTAATTCAATAATCACAGGAGGTATTATACTCTACATATGTTTTAACATGGATCATTATAATTTAAGCAATAAAAAAATTGACGTTTAAAGTTTCGCAACAACTGCATAAGTTATATATGGTCAATTAAACAAATATTTACTGAGTTTCCTGTCTGCTCACCTCTCTACTTTTGAGATTAACTCAGTAAGTATTATTCTTTGTTTATATGTCTTATAGCTCATTGTATCGTTTACTGAAATCCCTTGTTGGGTGAAAAGTAAAGAAAATAATTTGCCTCAAAATTTGATCATTAGTAAAATAAAACATTGCTTTCAGGTTCTTTAAAACTTTCTTCTCAATCTGCTTTATGCTAATATCCAAAATACAAACCTAGCTGAAAATCGTTGACTAGAAATTTTAATCGCTGTTATTTTTTCATTTTTTTTTAACATTTCAGTTAATACTCATTTGTGTAACGAGGGACTTATCTCCAACCAAAGGAATTTAGAGACCTGTTTTGTTTAATCTTTTTTCTTATCTCGAGTTTCAAAAGTCAATGATCTATGCTAAAAACACTACATACACAAAAGTTACTCTAGATAGCACAAAATAGTTATGAGTAATTTTTGTCCCCCTGTATTATTTGCTCTATTTCACCATTGACTTGTTCATTGTAGTTATGTAAAAGTTCATGATTTCATAATCATCTCGATTTTGTTACATTAGTGTAAGAATATTTTCCTAATATGACTACAATTAACATCTCAAAGAATTAGACATAGAAGTATATATTTAAACGCGCTTAAAATGAAACTTTGAAGAGTAATAGAACTCCAGTCTTGTTTAAAGCACAATCTTAATGCAATATGTGAAAACACTGTATCTACTTCTTGCCTGAGTATTATGCCATCGTTTTACGCGTAACTTCAGGAAGGAGTCCTTAATAACTAACGCTCTATCTTTCATTAACGGAAGATATTTGCTATATTGGATTATTTATTTAAAAAACGGTTGTTCGTGGAGATATTTATGATTTCTGAATGATCACTTCCTCAAAAAAATTAATGGAGTTTTCCGTAAACTTTATACGTGAAAGGATATATGGTTTGACTTTTAAAATAATAACTTGTGACAGAATGCATACAGCGGGCTAAACAGGCGGAGATAAAAGCAAAAATATATATTTCCAACATACAGGTAGAATGCTTTGGATCTAGGTTTAGCCCGTGTCATACGCTCCAGTCAGTCATGAGTAGATATTTTCAGAATTTTTGCATTCTGGCTCCCGTATACTAACCCTATTGGATTCCCTCACCGCCCAATGTTAACCTATGGAGAAAATGTGTCGAAGGATCCCTGACTTGTATTTGGAATTTTTGAAAAAGAATATACTCCGTATTAGAGATAGAATTTTTACACCTTGCTGAATTTTTCGTTTTATAAAAAAAATGCAAATAATATTTCTAAATTTATCAGTATTTATGTAGCTGTAAATAGTAGGCGAATTTTCTTCGTAGGTAAACATTGAGGTGAGCGAATCCAATAGGGTTCGTACACAACAGCCTTAAGAATTCCTTTCCCTAGAGCAGACATTTCTCTTATGGCTGGCTGAGTTGTCCATAACAAGGACAAAACCTAGGTTCAAGGCCACCTGTATGCTGGAAATATATATTTCCGTTTTTAACAGCCCAGGGTTTGTTCAGTCTTCATAAAAGACTTACTATTTTTAGTTTAATGTTTAGATATTTCATTATAATATGTTTAATTTTATTCATCATATTGTTTGTAATTAGTACTCTAATTGTGTTTCTTGACAATAAATGACATCATTATTTAACTTTTTTTTACTGCAAGCTAAAATGTATTTTATTCTTATGTTGTTGCGCATTCGATTCAGATTAATGGCAAGAAAATGGCTAAGAAATGTTTAATCTGTTATGGTGTATATTCTATTCTAAACAATGTCATGTAAAAATTGAAAAATCGCTATGTTGGATGCGATTCCGTTTTTCTTTTTTTGTTAAAGATTCTGTGCAGATTATGGTTCAAACTGTTGACATTTTCCAGTCAATTATTCGTTTTGTAAAACCCAATTCCGAAGGGCTTTTCAGTGTGTCATGAATTCAACAGTTATGTGTTAAAATGAAGTCAATTATTAAATGCATTTTAAGGATACATGCATGGAGCTAAGTTTTTAATGTTGACTTATTATTCAAGCATTTTTCAGATGATGTTAAGGGTAAGCCATTCCATTATTACCTTTTTTAAAGAAGTACGAGGATTGATTAGTTGCACTTAAACAATAACATTAAATATTTTTGTTAATGGATTCTTTTACAGTCAACTAAGATATAACGTTATATTAATAAAATAACTGACCCCACAAGGTTTTAATCTAACTTTTGACCTTAAATTATGTTTTCTTATCGACCAAACTTTTCAACAGTAATTTTATGGAATCTATCTAAACTTGTAATGTTTTTAATTACTATACAATACAAATACCATGAAGAGTAAACCGGAATTTGTATTGTATAGTAAACAATACCTCATCAAATGAGGTTTAGTCTGAGTACTAAATGATATAAAAGAAATTTTTCCCTAGCCAAATTACATTCAAATCACGCCAAAAAATTTCTCCAAAACACAGTTTAACATATTTTATGATAATATAGCTATCCTAATCAATGATTTCATAACAGTTTCGAGCCTCTAAATTACAGGTATATTCTAAACTCCATTCACAACCCTAAACATGTTCTAAAAGGCTTTCAAATAACTTTAATGTTCTAGACTATCATGAATTATTTAAATAACTCACATTCACACACAATTAACGAGGTTTTTCATAACTGTTATGGAGGAGGATTTTTCATAATTCTTATAACCAGCATAACTCATGCTGGTTCAGGATTTGAGACTTCTATCGGGAGGAAATATTAAAGATCACCATAGAAACAGAAGTCCTCTGAGTGGAAGCTAATTATGTGCGAATGGCTCTCCTAGTATTTTTCATCACACTTCTCTTTCATCCAGTATTCAACAAGGAGTGCCCGAGATTTATGATCCTGTTTTGAATTTAAATATTAATATGACGAAATATATACTTTTCCTAATTATTCGAGGATGGGAAATTAGGAATTCCATCTTTAATGCCGCTTTGTAAATATAGAACTTTCAACAAGCGTTTTAATTAGCACGCAGCGAGAAAACATCACATGGGTAGGATTTGAAACCACTGTGTAATCATTTTGAATTTTTAAGTAAATACGTGCCTAATTTCTGGGATTTGGTATTTGTGTTTCTGCATCACAGGAGTTGTTCTAGAAAATCCATTCTCCTTCAGGCGAAGATGGGGAAACAAAAACGTCATGTCGTGTAATCTTGTGTAACAACTTAATATAACATATGGTGTGTGCTTACGTATGAACATATTAGGTTATTTAAAGCGAATACAGCGACGTATTATATAGTCTTATATCAAAACTGCACAAAGTTAACATTTAAAAAATATTGTTTGAATGCCCTCTAATTCGCAGTATAAGGATTTAAAGTAACTTGTTTTGCCAAGTGAATGAAGCCCAATCACAACTGAGCTTGTAACACGATACATCAATGGTCTAAACTCTCTGGAGGTTGAGTCTCTTTGATAACTTCAAGAGAGTATTTTATGTTTTGTAAACTGTTATACAAATCGATTATTATGTAGAAAATTTTGCGAAGTCCTCATTTTCAATGATGAGGAAAACTGACTGAGTGAATGAAAGTCAATTGCGCATAAGTCGAAGTAATTAAATTATTTCCAAATGCTTCTTACAATCTCAGAGGAAATAGTTGATTATGCAGTTTAATGAACATGTTTCCGTAATTCGTGGATAATATATTTCTTCTATTGAACCAATACATTTTAAAAGTATCATGAAAATGAAACATCAAGCAAAAGGTTCGATGTTCCAACTAAGATTAAATTCTTAATTTTAATATAATTTGAATCATTTTTAATAAGATATTATTTTAATATCTTCATCTTCATATATATTTTAATCTTATTTTAATCTCTGATATATTTGTCATAAAATTAAAATTAAAATTAATGCTTTTACAGGAATTTTAGTATCTTAAACGTATTGAGAATTATGGTTCTTTTTTAACCACGTGAATTTTCATCCCAGAACCTTAATTTGAATTACAGCATTGCGATAGAAGATATTTCAGTATTATATAAAGTAGCATAAAACCGATACAAAAACTTTTAAATCAGTTGAAAATTGAGCATTGGGAGTCATGCGCTGCGAAGAAAATATTCTGAGCTTTCACAATATCAACATATTCGTGAGTATACTGTAACTTACTAATTTAATTATTTTTTATGCGTTTTATACAGGGTGTCCGGGCTAAAAGTATCCAAAAGTTATGACTTATTACTTTTTACAATTGATCAATATGGTACACGCGCTGCATAGAAAACATTCTGGGCTTTTACAGCACAAACATATTCATGGGTATAATGTACCTTACTAATTTAAGATACCTCATTTTTCAGTGAGACTTCATGGACGTCCTTAGAAAGACAGCACAATTATTCAACAGCGCATAATCTTAACAACCATATATCACATGGAAACCAATGAGGTAAGCTTCTTTTCATCAGGGTCCCCCGTGTTTCGTGAATCATTTCTCTTTATGTTTAAATGAAATGTTTTATTTTTATGAAACTACCCATTAGGATTTAAAAAATATATTTAAATAGAAAGAGATATCACCAAGTTTTAATATCTATCATAGATTTCGATGTCTGCACCTTTTGTAGCACGACTAACGTCTAAATGGTAATCCAGTTCTCCCCAAGTGTTTCGTAGCATATCAGGAGTTATTAGACTATTTTGTCTGGGGATTCATCAAATTCGTTGTGTATAAACAAAAAATTGAAACTGTGGATGAGTTGAAGAAGCGTATCATTCAAGCAATTCGTATAATAACTCCTGATATGCTACGGAACACTTGGAGAGAACTGGATTACCATTTAGACGTTAGTCATCCTACAAAATGTCAAACATAGAAATCTATGATACTATGATCAAAATCTTTGACTGGTATTAAAACTTGGTTACATTTCCTTTCTATTTAAGTAATTTTTAAAAACTTTTAATGGGTAGTTCCGTAAAAATAAGCCATAAATTTTGGATACTTTTAGCCCAGACACCCTGTATTTATAAATAAATATGCTTGTTTTGTTTTTAACCAAATTTTAATCCCTGATCCTTGATTTTAGTTACAGCATTGCGATAGATATTACAGTACTAAATGAAGTAATAAAAAATCGATATAAATCTTTAAATGAGGGGAAAACTGAGCATTCAATTATACGCGCTGCGTAGAAAATATTCTGACCTTTTACAACATAAACATATTCGAGAGTATACTGAACCTTTATAATCTAATGATTTATTATACTTTTAATTTTTATAACTATATATGGTTGTTATGTTCTTTAACCATGTGTATCTTCATTCCTGATACCTGATTTTAATAACATCATCATGATAGAAGATATTTCAGTATCATAAAATAATATAAAATCGATACAAAATCTTTAAATCAGGGGGCAATTGATCAATAAGGTACACGCGCTGCATAGAAAACATTCTGGGCTTTTACAACACAAACATATTCATGGGTATAACGTACCTTACTAATTTAAGATTCCTCATTTTTCAGTGAGACTTCATGGACATCTTTAGAAAGACAGCACAATTATTCAACAGCACATAATCTTAACAACCATATATCACATGGAAACCAATGCAGTAAGCTTCTTTTCATCAAGGTCCCCCGTGTTTCGTGAATCATTTCTCTTTATGTTCAAATATCATTCCGTGAGAAGTCTTTCTGATAGATGAACGCAGTCAGAAATTTAAAATATTATCTTAGATGAAATATCCACATTTTCATTAATTCTATTTTCAAAATAGGGGAGTTTCGATGCTGCTATTAAATCCCAACTGACACTCGTAACACTTAAGTTGACATGCTATCATGAAGTTAAGAAGTATTCATCGTCCTTAATCATTTATTTTGAATAGCTTATTTTAAGATTATCTTTTCAAGATTATGTTAAAATTGCTCTGAAATTGTATATTTGAATATCATTTAAATGTCTCAATCTTTCTGGGTCATACCGAAATCAAAATCCAGAATAAATTATTCTGGAGAATTTAGAAAGCTACTTTACAGTGTTTCTCAGAAGATGTTTCGGATAACTTATCTAGTTAATTTTACATTTTTAATAAATATTCGAATACTTCTTTTCCTTTTTACCTAATCTTAGAATCTTAAAGATCTACACTACAGTATTATGAATTGTACTCTGAAAACAAGCGTTTTGCCATAAATAAAGGATTTCTCTTAAACTGTTGTTGTTTATAACCCCTCCTTATTACCGGCGCTAGACTAGGTCCATAAGTCCATCAATACTCAGGATGTCCATTTATAGACGCGTATAAGCATTAATGTTCTCCCTAGATAAATTTAAGCAAGTTAGAATGTGGCCAGACCCATCGTTACACATTTTACAAGTGGGAAAAGTTTTGTTTCGTCGATCAAATTTTGGCCACATCAAGTGGCCACTGGTAAAACTAGACATTGCCGTCTGCTCATTTCCATCATCGTTGAAGATATGAGCTATACCAGGCATACAGTAGTATCAGTCACTGTATGCCTGGCATACAAGTATCAGTCATGGACCGGGGGATATCGCCTCTCTTAAACTGAGCAAATGTTAACAATGAAATTTCAAAGGAGACCTCCAGTTTTTCTATAAATTTAGTATTAATATGCTTGAAATATGATTAAAACTGCAAATAACCCGGGAACATGTGAGATTCTGGTGTTTGGAAATATACTACAACCATGTGGAAGATGAATTAATAAAATAATTTATTTAGCAGTAACCAATGACTAATAAATTACTTATTTAGTGAAAACTAAGTTTCGCATAATGAAAATTTATTGCTTTAATAACTTGAACGCTAATTCAAGCGTAAATAGCTTCAAACTTATCAGTTAAATGTACCTATGATAATTCTTAGGTCGAATGGGAAAATCAGTTTTTCCAAATAGGATTTCATCCTCTTACAGAATCTAAAACATATTTCTAGGACCCTTTCAAAAATACATACCAGGTGGATATTACCCAGGGTTGAAAAGAACCGATTAACAAGAGCTAATCTCACTGCTCTCCAAAATGTACAAAATACAATCTAATCAGCGGCATAAAGACCTTACTTTAACAATTTGTATTACATTTAAATGTAACTAATTTTATGATTATGTCTACGCCTTTTTGTAAAATATTCATAACACCAATACAGAGGAAGACATATGCACAAACATCATTTTCCCACATTCAAGATTAAAAATTCTTTACTTTCATGGTTTTGATGGATTATTCCTAATATGATGAGACTATTTAAAGATGCTGTGTACTAACCTTATTGGATTCACTCACCTCATTGTTAAACTATGGATAAAATTTGCCCAATGATTGCCGACATGGTTTTATAGATTTTTTTAAAGTTGTACTCTGTAATAGAGAAAGAAATTTTAAATCTTTGGACAATTTTTCATTTGATAACAATGCAAATGATATTTTAAAATTTAAATTGCTCTAGGAAAAACCTGGTATAATGTGTTTTGAAAGCTCGCAAATTCCATGGGAGAATGCGAAATTATAAGATGAATCCTGTTGCAAAGTGCAGAAAAGTTCAGGCTATCTAAAATTGCCATTTTTATTTATTGGATTATCAGTATTTATAGAGCTGTAAATAGTAGACAAATTTTTCTCCATTGGTCAATATCGATGCGAGGGAATCCAATAGGGTTAGTACACATTAGACTTAAGAATGGGTTTAAAATAAAGCTTTTTACCAAAAGTTAAGGTGAGCTAACAGCAAGGAGGTTCCCCTGATCATATCGTCCACCCTAAGCCTTTAGTGGGCCGTGGGAAACCGGGGGAAAGACATTACTAGAGTTCTCGAAGAGCATACTTTTTGTATGGCCACTCCGAATATGAGCCAGGGCAGACTGTATTGGTCTCGAATCTCTAAAGAGGTCTCGGACCTCTAATGAGCAAAGCCAGACAAGGGCGCTTGACCGGATGCCAATGATGAGCAGGAGGCTGTCTCCAAACACTTTATACCCTGGGCTTAAAAACAAACTGAGCCTCCGATGCAGTTAGGACTTCTGGCAGGGCGAATCCTCTAACCAGCCCTCCTTTGATAGTAGGTTGGCCTGATCGTTGCCAAACAAACCAACATGTGAGATAATATACATAGTTTATACATTTTCTATCAATTTTGCTAGGCCAGCTTAACCCTTTCATGGGTCATCTCAAATGTATTCAAGGGATGTGTCATTTCCCAGAATATTTTATTCCGTGGCTAACAAACTAAAGGGGAAAATAGTTCCCTACTCAATACTGTGCTGCCATCCATATTTTTTTAATATTTCAAAGATATACTGAAATAGCCGTACACAACTCATTTTATCTCGGAAGTGGCTGTCGCTGTATAAGCTTTAACCTGGAAATTTCATTTTTCAACTATAAATGTAAATATTTGTGTAGTTTTGTTCTTTATGCTTTATTTGTACATGAAAAACCTATAGGTTAGATATACTGATTAGTTGAAGAGTAAAACTATATAATATACTAGCTGAAAACCCGCGCTTCGCTACGGAGTACATTCAAATTAAATACAACGGTAAATGTATGCAATTACTGCCAAAAAAAATACATATATTTATAATAAATGAGACGATCAATATATACAATTGATGCAAAAAATATTTATATATATATATATTTCTAAAAAAATCATAAGGAATATTTATTTTTTTTGGATAATATCCAATCGTCTGCTGCATTAGAAAGAAAAAATGTTTTTTTTTTTGTCTACTTAGTTGTTACGCACGTGACGATAAATTTATTGCAAGTACCAGAAAAAGAAATCACGTGATCAGCATTTAATAAATTAAATTCTAAAATTTAATCTTTAAAAATTCACCAAAAATCAGGAAATGGAGGTAAAAATTCGAAAAAAATTTCATCTTGAAGGAATTTTTATGATCTTTCTCGTGATATAAATTTTATAACCCTCAATGTATTATTTTAAATGCAAAAGTAAAAAAAAAGTTTAAAAAACAGCTTAAAAATTTAATTTAAAAAAATCTAAGAAGAATTTTTGAAAAATCTTTCTTAGTGCACCCCTACACTATTAGAAGAATCGCCATGCAAAATTTCAGCCCTTTAGGTCCTGCGGTTTGGTCTGTGCGTTGTATGTCAGTCAGTCAGTCAGTCAGTGAATAAATGAGTCAGTTACGGAACTGTTTTATATATATAGATGAGTCAGCAAATGGGCCACCTCCATATTCTTATGTATGCATACATTTAAAAATATATCGTTTTATCTTAAGACCCACTGTGTTATTACTCAGAATCATTAAAAATCGCAAAGCCCCCTAAACAAAAAAAATTATCCCCGAAAGTGTTAAGATGGATATCAGAAGAGCTTCGATTTCTGTTTCGAGTTGTTTGTTTGCTTAGTTCGTAGCAGAGAAAATGAGTCAGATATGAGAATGAGTAAAATGCAACTGTGTGACTGGAAAACCCCGTTAGGAAAGTTATTGCAGTACTTTATTTACTTACCGTGAAATAAAGTCCTAGTTAAACGTCCACGATTCGTGTTTCCAGTATTATAGTTATGGCATATATAACAGTTATTACAGTTATTCGTGGAATATAGTATTATAGTTATAGCAACCAGGGCAAGGGGTTAGAAAACAAAACTGGGATAACTCTTAGAATTAGAAATGAATGTTCAGAGAAATTTTCAAAAACAACTTCCTTAAAACCTTGTCTTAGAACTGATAAAAATTTTATAAGGAAAAGTATTATCAATAAATATACCTTTGGATCTGTTAAACAAAAATTTTAAATAATGTTTTTAATTGTAATTTGGTCTTTTTCAATTATTTTCAATAATTTTTTAATCTTAAAGTCGTAAAGTTTGAAAGGGTCAGCAACTTTTTTACTAACAATTTGTTTGTGTGTATAAAATGTCACTGGGGTACATAGAAGAAATTACATAGAAGAAATTTTGCGTCGCATTTTATACTCAGCTAACCGCTTAATTATACAGTCTAAAGAAACAAAACTCTTCAATCCAAAAAATTGTCATTCATTTAAGATAACTTCAAATAAAAAAAAAATATGATGCTTGATGAACTTCAGAAGTAGAAGTGTCGAAAAATAAGCGGATACGCGTCTGTAAAGTACTCGTGAAACAGCTTCAAAACACGTTCTCCAAAGTGCCTCAATATTTTATATTTAGTTATTTTGTCAAAAGCAGAGTCTCTTCGTAGAAAGTGTGAGAATAAAATACAGGAGAAATAAAATCAACCCCTTTTCTCACGACAAAAGGGAAGTTCTTAAGGAAAGAAGGGAAAAAAAGGGCATTTTTCTAGTCTTTCGATAAACATTTAATTTTATATTCTACGAGTAGAAACTGTAATACATTTTATCGAAAGGAGAACAAATTTTAAAGTCCTATGTTAACGGTTCAAGGTAATAAATTTATCGTATAGTGAAAATTAATTTTGGATCTTCGAATAGACTCCATGTTTTTGAAGGTCACTTTCCAAGAAGTGATAGTGGTAGAGCGGCGCGGGAGGTGGCAGCAGTTGTGGTGGATTTTGGGGTTGTCAGTAGACAACCATGAGTTAGTTGGTCGAGTGAACATCGCGGGTGTTGAGGTGTTTTTTAGAAACAACGATTCTGTAACCGTGACTCAGAGGGCATTTAGGGATCTATGCAACTGATGCTGTTCCTGTAATTAACACTCCTTCGGGCGCAATGCAAATCCTAACACGATCGGGCGCAATTCATCTGGCAGATTAATGTATGCAATTAATGCATTTTTTGAGTGTAGGTAAAGAAAAACGTATCAAACTGTACTTTTCACTGATATTTGTGTATAATTATGCTTTCAGATAATATTTTAATATTTCTTTGCAGTTTTCATTTACAAATTTGAACAAAACATCAAATTGTTCCCCAATTTTTTTTTCTCAAAAAAATAACTGGAAATTCACTTTAATTTCATAAAACAAGTCCACATAATCATAAAAATCAAAAAATAAAATAATGAAAGGTTATTCATGAGCCAGGTTGAGGCACTGTAAAAGTTGAATCATAACATTTTTCACATATCATGTTGGCATGCTCCAAAGAAAATACTTCAGCATTACATTTCAGATATTTATATTTTGAATAGCGAACTTTTTTCATTTGACGACATTTGGAACACCTCTTCCTATGTCCGTCGTGGCATGCAGATGCAGACACCTCCTGATGTTGTGAGGTAGGCTGGAACTCACGTAGTTCATTTTGTAGTTGAATAGGCATTTCCCTTGTTTGAATTCTCCTCCTTTGGAGTTGTTCCAAACACAACTCGTTGCATTGAAAGTAAAATAAAGGTAAATAAAGGTCAATATCACTGAATTAGGGGCTAGAACTTGTTACACATGCTATTTTAGGTATAAAAAAAGAAATATAAACAAAAAAAGTGAAAATTCGAAAGTCAAAAATACTTACACGGTCGGGCGCAATTCATCTGAGAGATTAATACATCTCTCACGACACTCAGCGAAGTACTGGAAAAAAAACCGAAGACGATCTTCTGTAAGTGGGAGGGAGACAGGAAGCTACTAGGAGACTCACCACTACCACTCACCAATCACCACTCCGATCTCGCTGATTGGTGCAATAAAAAAACTTGTGACTTCATCTCACATATTAGTTGCGCCCGACGGAAGGCTAAAAAAAATACTGATACAGTTCCTCTCGGGAATCTTTCATGGACTTTTGGATTTCTCTTCTTGCCCTGCTGACAGTCCCTACCAAGCTTGTTCCCTTCTTCTGCGATTTTTATCTAAATGAATGGACGTAAAAAAGTTATCAACTGTGACTTAGATCTTTGCTTAGAAAAGGTTTCATCTCTCATAACAACGTATTCAGATAATATATGATTGGATGGCCGTTCTTCATTTTTTCCTAGATAAGGGAAGGCATTCAGGAGGTATGTTTTTCTTACATCGACAGACAGCCAAAACTTTCGTCCATATTTATCAGGTTTTGAAGGTGTAAATTGAGTAAAAGGACATCGTGTCTTGCTTGGAAACAGTTGTTCGACTATAGTTACGTTTTCCCCTGATTTGAAGCAAGAAATGAAATTTTCAATGAACTGATTCCAAATTTCAGATATCGTTCCAAATTTGTCTGTTTTCAAACGCGTCGACCGTGTAGATTTCAAATCAAATCGTAAATATCGAAGAATTTCACAAAACCTGGTTTTTCCTATAGTTTCCGTGAAAAAATTCAGGCTCCAGGTATTAGACCACAGAGAATGAAGCTCAATTCCTTTTGCACCACTCACGCCACGGGCGTATAGTATTACAATAAATGCAAGTAACTCATCTATAGAAAGGGACCAAGTGTAATTCTCAAGCACTCGTTTGGGCTCTGCTTCCGTACATTTCTTTATATTGTTCAAAATTGTGCTGTCTATAAATAAACACCAAGCACTCAACACACTATCATCCTTTACGTTTCTTTTTGCGTGATTTGTTGGTCCACTATCTCACCGTATGATATTTTGTTTTGGAAATCTTCCAGGATTTTTTCCACTTTCATATATTCCCCATTCTGTACTATCAGGAGTAATTAAGGCTTCCGTATTACTATACACATCTTTTGTAGTTTCTTTATTCTCACTTTCATCAGAATCAGAAGAATAGTCATTTTTATTTTCACAATTGACAAATTCAATGTAGAATTTATACATATAAAAACTCTCTTTTTTGTGAAGTTTTGAGTAAAATTATTTGCTTGGTTAAGGACATAAAATATTTACATTAATCTTTCTCAACAGATATGATTTAAATTTGTATTTGTAAAGCAAAACTTATATAAAAAATCCGAAATTGACGATAAATGTAATGTACATGCCAGAAGAGTGATCTTCATATACATTTTAAATTCTAAATAAGTAATCCTTAAATATGGGAAAAAAGTTCTTATCAGACTTTAAGAATGTACTGAAGTACGCTTCATTCATATTGAAATTTTATTTTCTAAGATGGTTTTGGTATCAGAATTAAAATAATAGTTTGGGATAGAGATATGATTTCTCTTTACTACCTTAATACATTTCGAAACTGTTTTTTAATAATCATAATTGCATTATGATCCTTTGAACCACAGTCTGTATTTATTCTTCTCTTTAAAAGTTTGAAAAGTATTGATAAAATGGCTAATTATAAGTGCAATGAGATGAAACTGTTTACTTTAGATAATGTATTTTAAATTAGTAATTTCCATTAGTACCTCTTGTGATTAATTAATTTTATTCCATCATTTTTACACGTAACTATAACAGTATTATTCTTTACAGCAAGTTCTTCCTTTTTTTTGCTCCTAACACTTCAGGCAGTTGCCTAAGAAACTTTTACCCATCCATACCGTGCTTTCTTTGCTTAATATATTGTGCGGAAGCACCGCACAGGTGAACCAATACCAC
Organism: Dolomedes plantarius; assembly: GCA_907164885.2. Lineage (NCBI taxonomy): Eukaryota > Metazoa > Arthropoda > Arachnida > Araneae > Dolomedidae > Dolomedes > Dolomedes plantarius. The sequence continues at coordinate 179,147,909 of OU015493.1, forward strand.
ACCTCATAGGCCACCCAGATTGAATAGTAGTTAGCTTCATGTGTTTCTACAATGGGGATTCGGGTTCTAATCCTATATAACTTATGAGCGATCCCATGCTGTCTAATCAGTAGGAACAGGTTTGGTTCACCTATATGGTGCTCTCATAGCAAAGTAACCGCCAAATCCAAGGTGTGGATGGCTAAATTTTCTCAGGAAACAGTACCTGACCCGTTGAAAAAAAAGCTGTATACTATGACGGTACAGCAAAAGAATTTCCAAGTCTTAACCGTGATTCAAACCTGATACTAATCACTGCACGATGAGGAAGGCTATCTTGAAAGTATAAAGATGATGAAATAAAATGTTTCCTACTAAGGTACGAATGCATACATTATTCAGGAGGTATAAAATTACTGAGTTTGCGCATTCATTATTTATTTTGCTTAGTAACGCATTCAACAATTTAAGTACAAGCCATTTAACTATAATAAAGAGATTCTGTTAAAGGTGCTACAAAAATAGACTCGAAACCATTGCAATTTCAACTAGATTTAGTATTAGTGTTAGATTTTAACTAGAACTCCGTTTTACGTTAATGGATATAAATATCTCTCAAAAGCAATTTAAACAAGGAATGCCTATATTCATATATTATAGAAACAGTTTGTTTGCAAGGAATGACATTTATAATGATATATTGCTACTTATTTTGGGAAGTCTAGTAGTTAGACTAATAATTTCGGATTCTAGAGGTCATAGATTCGATATCCATTACCTGCAGGAGTCATTACAAAGAAAACTTAACAGCGTAACTTAACGGAAATTTCCTGCATTTTGTTACCCTCCATGAATTTTGTTTATGTTGCGCTCATTACATCTACATCTCGTTTTACGTTTCATCATTTCCGAACACTTTCTCTTTCATAGAGAGTAATATAAGAAGTTAAAGAAAAACTTGCACAGATACTCCCTCTCATTTAAACTTTCTTACTTTCCTCCCTTTTTTTCCAGATTGGATACACTTAGATCGGTTAAAATAGGTAGCGATAAATATAAAGCCTGGAGCAACGCTCCAAATTGGTGGGTTTGGTTTGCCACTCAGCTGCATTTCGACTGATCTGCTTCACGATGTTTTTTTCTTTTTCTTTGAGATAATATTGCATTTTGTTTCAGTTAGGTAATTAACTCTGATGGATTTTCTTAACTGATCGGTAATTTATGTAATCTCTTTTCCGAATGCTGTTCTGCTTTTAGAACGGGAAATCACTACTTTTGATTTCCTTGGTGTGATTACGATTTTTTTCACGCTATTTGAAGTTCTGCTCTCTGCCGCCCAAGTCGTAATTTGGTTAGTCCACACACTTTTACAAAGAAAGTTCATTCATGAATCCCAGCCGCTGTATTGAAGTTTACGTGTTGAAACTCTCATAAAAAGAAGTTTTTGTTTCACCACCTTTTTTGGTAGTCTTTTGGCACATCTCGTGGTATTTTTGGGAGTTTAGGACATTTGCAAAACCTCGGAAGTTATACCCCCTAGAAGTTCATTAAGGGGCAGGGATCTTCAAAATTTTTAAGGCAGCCAGCGCACTTATGATCTTATGGGCTGTGCCACGCAGTAGTCAAAAGGAAGAAACCTTCGCTGTTATGTCCCCTTTTCTTCCCTCTAGATTTCGAACAACACCTCAACCTCTAAAACCTCGGTCGCAAGGCAAATCTTCATGAACAATGCCATCTTCTGGTGTTCTACGTACAAAAGGTGCGAAGGAATGGTTTTAGTTTTAATTACTTGTGTAACCCTATGAACCCTAGAACAGAATAATTCTATTTCGTATGCTATATCATATTTTCTTTTGATTTGGAATACTGCCAGCAGGCCGAATTAAAAGGAATTGCATCCTGGAGGTGACATTTTTAGATTGGCATTCATACGTTTATAGAGTTCGTACCATTCCGTATGCTCTAAAGTAGTCACATCAATTGTTAGCTCGGTGGCCCAGTTGGAAAGATCAGCGGGCCAGTAATCTGAACGTCTCTGGTTCGGTGCTAGTCACTGACAAATGGCGGCTGGTGCAAGTAAAATCTGTCATGGCTGCAATGTCCTCCAAGTTCTTAAAATTTACCTCTAGAGGTGCGGGGTCAAGTGTACCGGTCTCGTCACTTGTCTCGGTTCAAAATTGCGGGACCGATCCGTTAGCCAAGTTGGACTCCAACCCTTGTGTTAACTTAAAACCGAAGACGCATCACTCCGCCCAATAGCCTACAATGACCTTGATCTGATGTTGTTGTCTGTAAAGGGGCATAAGCAACAACAACACCACATCAATGTGAATAAGCTTTCTTAATTCATCTCATGAGCAATGGATACAACACGTGTTATCAATTGCATTATTATGTCACATTCGAGGCAAATATGGGTTAAAAATGGGAGAGTTCATTTCTCCATCTTTAAAAGGGTAGGTGTGACTTTATTTTTCTTCCATAGCATGATTATCGGTTGAATTTCACTCAGGTACTTGTTGATACACATTAGTAACTAATTTGTTGCAGGGGTCCATCCCAACATGCATTTATAAAAAAAGAAACGAGTTGTAGAATACCGTCGTGAAATTATCTTGTATTTTATAAAGTATTTCTTTGTATTTTTATAAAGACGCTCTGTGTATCTTATAAGATACCTTTAAAAATATCAAAGTAAGAAGTCCTTTTTCTTGACAGTCTGATGATAAAGGCAAACGTTTAATATATTTTATGTCTTTTAACGATATACAGAATTGTTTTCTGCTCAACAATAGCCAAATTTGAAAGCTCTAGGGTGTCAGTTAAACTGTCTCGAGTAGACGCTCCATATTTTGGCTTTTGTAAACAGACAAAAAATTTCATCCTCCTCATTTAGAACCTCAAGTGTTTTCGTATTTTATCAGAAAGAAGCAATTTTATACAACCCCGTTTAATCAGTAATTTCGAGTAAAGTTTTCCTTTCGCTTTATGTCTCGAATAATGTTTTTTTTTTTTTAAGGAATAAGTTTATGACAACATCTAAGATTCTTCTAAAAACAAATACAAGTATCTTTCATAAATTCAACTTGGAGATTGATTGTTTACAGAAATAGAAACTCCCAACAAACTGGCGTTTTCATGTGGTATAAATGCTTCTTACATTCTCAAATTTTGATTTAATACGTTAATGATACTAATATTAAAACAAAAACAGAAACTTTTTGTTTAGTTGCCAAAATTTTGTATGAATATGTAACTTAAAATAAAAATTAATTCTTATAGAAATAATAGAAATTAATCCTTTAAAAACACCATTCTTTTGTTTAAAACTAGTTATGTATACTTACGCTGCCTCAACTGTTTTCGACCATAGCATGAGAAATTATCTTCAGCGTTATATAATGATAACTGAAACACTTTATCGGCTCTGCCAGTTTTTTTATGACAAACACATTTTTTTTTCTTTTATCACAGCAGCTCGGTTTATAGTCCCCAGGGATCTGAGGTAAAGAGCCTCAAGCACTCTTTCCATGTTGAAGCTTCAAACAACAATACCAGCAAAAAAAATCCATTTTCCTTCTTTCTCTATATATAGTTTCAGAGCAGTGTTTTCATTTTTCCACGGGAAGGGACATAAATTTCATTTGCTTTCTTCGAGAAAAACTCAAAGCTAAGTGTTCGCGAAGTACATTTCTGGACATTTTAAGAAGCTTGGGCGTCTCCATGTGGGGAATTTTATTTTTAAACGGTACCAGGAATATATATAATGTTTATGTATCATGTTTGTTGACCTCTTTCAGCACCTATCATCATGATGACTGTTTCGAAACAGAAATAATTTTAGCATGACTGTGGCACAAAGTCTACATATATGACAATATTCACCTTGTTGTGCCTCACGGTGGCATACAGTTATATCGCAAGCATTTTTTTCTTCTTCCCAGAATGCATGTGTTACTGTATTTTACTCATGTGTTTACTTACTTTTTCCAACTAATAATAAATTATACTTTTCATTTCATTAATGTATTTATTAAATATATAGTCATATAAAGCTAAATTTTTGAAATATAAAGCCTCTCGGAAAAAAAGTATAAATTATTAATGTGGAACTATAATTTATAATTTTTTTAGTATAAATTATAGTTTCACATATAAAGTGAAACATAATTTTACTGTAAGAAAAATCTTTTAACAGAATTCTACAATTGCGTTCTACACTCTTAGACAAACACAACCCCCCCCCCCTCACACACATACCAAAAAAAAATGCACCAAGAAGGAATCATCCGAAGAGGACGAAAATTGGTTGATGTGATGTACAAGTACAGAAAAACAAATGATTACAATATGAGAAAAATTGAATGATTTATTCAAGAGAAAGAGCTTCACAAAGTGAAAAAGCCAATAACGCGTTCGTCCACCTTTGGCCCTCTTGCAAGCAGTTATTCAGCTTGGCATTGATTGATAGAGGTGGCGGATGTCCTATTGCGGGATATCGTGCCAAATTCTGTCCAGTTGGAGCCCTTATATCGTCAAATTCCAGAGCTAGTGGAAGGCCCTGCCCATAATGCTCCAAACGGTCTTAATGAGGGAGAGATCCGGAGATCTTACTGGACAAGGTAGCATTGGGCAAGCAGTAAGACAAGCAGTAGAAACTCTCGCCGTGTGCGGGCGGGCATTTATCTTGCTGAAATGTAAGCCCAGGATTGCGTGATATGAAGGGCAATACAATAAGGCGTAGAATATCGTCGACGTACATCTAAGTTGTAAGGGTGCCGCGGATAACAACCAAAGGGGTTCTGCAATTAAATGAAATGGCACCTCAGACTATCACTCCTGGTTGTCGGCCCGTATGGAAGACAATTTGGTTGGTATCCCACCGCTGCCCGGGGCGTCTCCAGACACATATTCACTGGTCATCGGGGCTCAATTCGAAGCGGGACTCATCACTCAAGACCATTATACGCCACTCAGTGACATTTCAGGTCGAATGTACCCGACACCACTGCAAACGGGCTTGTCGGTGTACAGCAGAGGTCAATGGTGGTCGGCTCAAAGGACGCCGTGAGCTCAACCCATTTTTCTGAGCTACCTATGAATGGTCCTTGCGGTTACAGAAGCACCAGTTGTAAGTACGATCGATGATAACGATGAATCTGGGGCTTTGGGTGCCGCTCTGACCATTGCTCGGTCCACACGTTCTGTCGTTTCTCTAGGCCGACTTCTTCGTTCTTGATGCTGTGTTCGGCCATGGTTCACCCATTTCTGCAAACATCATCTAATAGTGGCATCGCTCCTATAGAGATGCTGAACGATTCACCGATTATACCAACCGGCTTCTTTGAGCCCAACTACACGTCCTCTCTAAAATGCTGACATCTGCGCATTTTGTCCGCGCACCTGTATGCGAGGCATAGTTACTGTCTACCTGAGTACACGGAATGAAATCCACAAAGAATTAATGATGTGGAATCGAGATTTCTTCTCTTTAATATCCTACCAGATGCGCAGTTAAGATGCGCTGCAGCGTCACATGTTCATTCATTGGCCGCCAAACTTTAAAATTTTGCATTTCCCGTCGAGACCTGTATTCATATCAATTGGTGTCCAATTTGCATTACCCCTTCTTGGGGCGTCGTTTTTTCTTGTCTTAGAGTATATATATTTCTGAAATTCCTTATAACATTTATAATCGGAAAAGTTTCAGTATTTAACTTAAGTTCAAATGCCCATTATTTCTTCGGGTATATTAATTGTTTTTTAAGCCCTACTGCTATCTTTTGATACATGAGAGCAAAATGATTAAGATTCTGCAGTTTGAAAGCTGCCCCAATAGGTTTAAAACACCTCAATTCATTGTAGCACTCAAGTTTGTAGATTCAGATTCCAAAGAATAGCGCATAAGTTAATCGGCCTTCTTCCATCTCATGAGTGCTAAATGTGCAATTCTCAGCGAGATTAGAGGAAAAATTCCGCTTTAAAGACCTAAACCTTGAAGGCTAAAATACTGTAAGTCAGTTTAAAGAATTTTATTGTCAGTGGTTGAGCAAGTTTTATTACAATAGTTATAGTTCAAATAATTGGGCTTATTGTAGGCTAGTGGTAGCGAGTCGGCATAACCATCCAAAACATCAGGAAGTTCAGGATACGAATTCAAAAACAGTTATTATTCTGATCATGAAGATAGACTGATGTGGAAGTCAAGGAATGGGGCAGAGTAAAAATCGCTTCGTAGTAAGGACGAAATGAAGACAATGTCGATTTAAGGTTCCTTACTTTCGGTCTCTTGGAGGAGAGAAACAATGAGGTTCGTTATCAAGGCTCCCATTAGAAGTGAAAGAAAACATGAGTGATAAAACGAGGTAAAAGCTGAATCTTTAAAACATTATTTAGCCTTAGTACTTGAAGAACAAATACGTTATGTATTTCTTACTGTGGCGTTTAATTTTGAACTTCGAATTTTCATTAACAAAAGGGAAGTTTCGCTGACACGGGTAAATTCATGCTTTCGTTTTCAACGCAGAGTAATTATTACTTTTCTATCCTTTCAATTACTACTCTAGCAAACATGTTTCAAGAATTTCAAGTTCCTGTCTTTATTTCTTTATTTTACATGCACACACCGTAATAGATACAGTGATGAAATTATTAATCCATTTTTATATTATTATGATGATTTATTGAACTTCCGCACTCTTGTTCCACAGGGTATCAAACTTACGTAGCTCAAAGTGACTACGTTGTTATAAATTCCGTCATCAAACTGATTGAAGCACTCACGCTAAGAGGAACGGCTATCGCCGCGTCTCTCACCATTTTATACACAACTAATAGTTACTCAGTTTACCGGTTCCTTTTCTACGAGAGAATTCACTTTAAACAAAGCACAAAAGGAAGAGAGACACTACATGTAACAGATCTATTTTTTGGGTCGCAAGTCCTACAGCGGTAGAAGATTAGTAAGGAACCTATTGTTCAGGCAATCAGCGACTGTCATCCAGAATATAGTTTGTTGCTACAAGATGCATTTCTATCAATATTTGTTTTTATTCTTGTGGAGCGGCTAGCGTTTAAAATCACAGATGTATTCGACTTTAAGAGGATCCTTAAACTATAGTAGAATAAAGTAGATAAGTTACTCCCAAGAGCTCGAGATAGCCTTGTGGTAGTGGCCTGGCTTTCGGTGCAGAGGATGCTCGGATCGACACGTGCCATTAAATAATTTTGTATCCAGCCCGGATATGGGCACGTTAAATCAGTAGATCAGAAAGTCCATCTATGAGGTCAAAGAGAATGGGAGAGGGTACGATCACCCAGATGTTACTCCTTCGGGTGCTCGGACGAAATCGAGGTGACACTTGGCTAAATCGGACTCCGACCCTTGTGGTGTAATTATAAATAACTAGAGCCCCACCCCTCTGCCCGATAGCCTATATGGACCTTGTCTGGAATAGGTTCCTATCAGGGGGTATTAGAAAAACAACAACAACAGTTCCTCTTAAATTACTAAAAGAATAACAATATTTTGACGAATGTAAAGATATTAATAATGGAAAAATCCTTTTTTATTCTTGATTTATGATAACGTTTACAATAATGTTATTTTTGAAAATAATTATCATGCAATCCAACATTAAAAAACAACTATTTCCCTTCTCCCCCTGTCTCTGTTATTCTATCATTTAATAATGTCCTAAAATTCCCCCAAAACGTACATCTTAATTAATAGCTTAAAATACACTATAGTGTTTTAGAATGGGGTAAAACTAACTGCATAGTTCTGCGATGACTACATCGCGAGTCACAATAGTTCTATACTGTACTGTTCATGCGTATACATATATGCTATTTATCTCAAAATGGAATCTTTCACTAATGGCTATCTTAAAATTATTATAGCCCCCCCCCCCTTAAGTCCTGCTATACTGCCTCATCTTGTCAAGGGGGTGTCACTGGACGGAATGCGTGATGTATGTAGGGAATTTTATTCCGGGTAGGGCCACTCTAGGCGTGTAGGCCATTCTGTTATGTCCACTGAAAGCTAGCCAGCACTTGGAGCTAAGTCAGTCTTCTACCTTCGGGTGCTGGATACTCTTGCGTGTGGTTCCCCTTTTATTACGGCCATAACTTTGCTCCCCTTTTTTACCTTTTCTTCTTGCTCTCTTTCATTCCTGCCTATCTTCTTAATTTATCTTTATAGCCCTCTTTTACACTTGTTGCTTCTTGGCCTTCCCACATTCTACTCTCGTTTGCTTCAATTAGTTTATGCTTTGCATTTCCTAGTTCGAATTTCTAACTCTGCCGACACAATGCTATTGTATACTCTACGACACCTGATCCTTGGCCAACAGAAGCTGTCCCCCTTTCCTTACTTGTCATGATGGTCACATCCTAACTTGTCTAAACTTATCTAGGCAGGATTTTATTACTGATCCTCGCCGTTTGAGGGACGTACTGAGGATATATGGATTCATAGACCTGATATAGCGCTGCTAGATCAGGAGGGATTAGAAACAACAACAAAAACAAAAGGTTATATTTATAGATACTCGTAAGGCATCTCTATGATAGTTTGTACAGCGTTCCTTCGAACTATTTTCATTTTACCTGTCATCGAGATTTTACATTTAAAGTCAAAATTCTGAAAATATTTGTTCGAGAACCAAAAATAATCAAAGAGATTGAAATGTTCCTAAATAAAATTTTTATCAATACTGAATCAAATAATCTTCACACCTTTTCTATACACATATTTTATAAAACTTCATTGAACACTCTCTCGACAGATACATCACAAATTGAATATTCTTTAAATTTTGAATTAAAATAGTTGTATAAAATTTCATGCAATACTCATTATAAAAACTGTTCATTTAAAGGGGGGGAAGTCATTACGGAATTCGTCTAAAAATGAATTAGTATCTCAGACGCTCTTAAATCTTTACCTGTAACGTCCAATTGTCTCCAAATGTACAGAATATTTCTTGCGATAGGAATTATTTAGTACCTTTAGGCAACTACGTCAGTAGCATTTAACTCATAACAACTTTTATTCTGCCATGGAAATCATACTCTCTGCTCAAGGGAATTCAATAAGAGAAGAGGTCACCTAAGCATTCTTTTCCCCAAGTCAGGAATATGAATCTAGACAGCGATGATATTTGGAAATATAATGACAGCATATCTCAAGTTATGAGCTGAGGCGCTGACACGCTGTTATTAATACGGGCGAAAAAGGAACGTTCCAGAGGAGTTGAGATATGTCAGAGAAAAAATTCTATGAGTTCCCTCTTTTTTTCTGATCGATAGATAAGGAATGCACACAAGTCAGGAAAAACGGACGGGGAATGCGGAAAGAAGGTAAGAATTTTGGACCGGTTGGAATTAGGCTTCGAAAAACATACGAAAGGAAGTAAAAATACTAGTATTTAGTTCTTTAATCATGATCATATCTATTTATGAGTTGGCGTCAAGTTATCATTTGAGAAAGTTATAAAATTAAAATGCTGAATCGAAACAGTATAAAATATCTAGATAAAAATATTGGTTTTATCAACCCTTTTATTAATATTTTTAAGTATATTTAAGCAGACGTAAAATCCCAATATTTGCAAACTGTATACAGGGTGACGCAGAATGGACTCCCACATTTCAAGCGGCAATAAAAAACGAACGCAACAGTTTACAAATATGCTTTAAATTTTCGAAAAGTACTCATAATCTAGTTTTTTCCACATAGTTAATAACATTTTACAGGTGGCGCCCTTTATTTGCTTAGCATTGCCGAAAGCGTTCTCTAAAGTTTTCCATCACTTTTGTGGTCATCTGTGGGGAAATGGTATCAACTTCTTCAGGAATAGAGAACTCGTTGCACATTTCCAGATGTTCTAACGTTCTGAGGATGACTACTGGGCTTCCCTGGTAATACAGCTATCATGTTTGAAACCCGTCGTATGATTGTTTTTCGATCCGGAACGGTATGATTTACATAGAACCCGGGACGAGGGGTCGGACTTCGGTTTGTGTGGCTTGCTCCCAGGGCATCGGGGTCCGTTGTGGTGATCTCGGTGCTTGGTAACGGAGAGCGCGACTGTAAGACTCCTGGGGGAGTGGGATCATCTGAGGGAGTCACTGTATCACCATCAAGGTTCCGGTTGCCACCACTTCCACACAGTCTCGGCTGGAAACCGGGTGATGGCCCAGGCTAAGAGTGACATGGACGTTGGGGCCTCGACTTTCGCCACATGGCGATAGCTCCTGTTGCTCCTTTTATCCTATAACAAAACGTGGCATACTCTGTGGCAGGTGGGGTTATGATACGCCGAGTAAACGACCGTCATCAGGTACTACTAGGCCGATACGCGTAAGCGGAGGTGGCCGAGATTTCAAACGAGTTACATAGAATCCGTAGTGCTTCATAAATAGTCTTTGTGTTACGGATACAGAATCATTGTTTTTAAAAACGCCTCGATAACGAAACCTCAACGTCACCGAACCAACCCATGGTGTCTATTGACAACTAGTAAATCCGCTCGAAGTGTTACCACCTCCGGCGCTACCCTGCCTCCACTTCTCCCGTACGAGTGACCTTCAGAAATGTTGGAGTCCATTCTTCTCCAACCTGCACTCGGAATATTTATAAATAAATACCTACTTGCATTAATACTCAACTTAATAACTGAAAAATCTTGTAAAACAGCAAAACAATCCAAGAAAAGATGGTTAGGAACAATGAATTCTCTTTCTGGCAGCAAAGGCTACCTTTTGCTTATCAATCAAAGCTAACGTAATGTGATTTCAGACTTGTCAAATATATATTATTTGGCTGATAGCTTATAATTTCATTGATCTTTCCCTACCTTCTGAAGCTTGAAGGGCACACTTATCTTAAATAGCTTTAGCTATATTGTGCAACAAATCAATAATAATAAAAATACAAATAAAATTTGTGAAACATCTTTCTTGCTTTCATTCTTGATAATGCAGATAGCTGGCTGAACTACGGTATTTTTTGTGTAATTGTTACTTTAATAAATAAATGACTATGTTTGACAAATCAGAAATCAACAGAAACAACTGGATGAGCAAATCTTTTATAGTTCCAAAGTGGCTTTTTGTTGCTGAACTGATCATGAAATAAAATAGATCTCAAAAATTTTTAACACCCTTCATGAACACAACACCTTTCATTAAACAACACTTTTTTTTGTGTGCAGGTACTAAGCAAAGGAATAGACACGATGGTATAGATAAAATAGATGTTTGCTTTAAATTCATAACCGTGCAGTGATTTGTCCTATATACCCGGAAGAATTAAGTTAGCCACCCATAAGACACTTTAAGTTTAAGGTGTATAAAAAGAATCTAACATTTAACTATAATTTATCAACTAATTCACTTATCTGGTTATTAAATGGACGCAGTTGCATATTCAGTGGAATTAAACATATAACAATTTACTCTGCAACCGACAATAAAATATGCAGCCTTTTCATTATTCTGTTAATGATGATTTATTCTTATTTCGGCAGATATATGAGAAAGAAAGAAACAGTCTCAAATGTTCTAGTTGTTAAAAGATGCATCAATAGTTAACGGGGAGTGGAAGGATAAGGATTTTTTTCAAAATCTTTTAAAATTAACCCCGAACTAAAGTAGGTCAGCAAATTCGTTTCAAATTATCAAATTATGGACGTAATAATTTTCGAAAAATATCTTCCATTGATATCCCCATAAGTAATATATGAAAGTCAATAACATGGAGAAAGATAGAAATCAGACTATATGCAAGTAGAACTTCTTAATTTACCATCTGATTAACCTTCCAGCAGTCGAGTTCTCTATTCCAAAATTAAAGGTCGGGTGTATTTCCCAGATACGTGATTGCAAAATATAAATTTTTAAGAATTTGATTAGTGAAATTATGTTGTAATTAGTTAAGAGTTAATAAGTACTCTTTATTTAAACAAATGTTATTTAAATTACAAGGTTATTCCGTTATTTAAAGAAACAGACACAGCCTAAATATAAATCATGCAAACAATGTAAAATGACCAAAGAATTGTTGAAATGACGTGAAAATAAAATAAATGAAATTGCGGATAACTCTACTGAACTATTTACATTTCTAATATAAAGGTATAAAAATAACACAAAAAGAAAAAGAATTTATACTTAGATATAAATAGGAAGAAATTAGACTTTATAGTCATTGAGTCGCAGCGTTGCAGTCTGGGAAAATGTGTTCAGAATGCTCCAAGCATATAAATTTCTTATAAATCTTACAGCTGAACCTTGTGATCCTAGTGCGCTTGTCCTTTTGGCAGGACTTGCATCTTTTTTTTCCCTGACGTCGCTTCTCCCACTTCTTCAACGCCTAGTTCTTCTTTTCTTTTCAACACTAATTTTTAGCTCGCTTTGCAGAGAGGTAGTGCTCTTCGGTCACCGTTTTATTTTACACGAGCCCATTGAAAGCAATTAGACGCAAAAGTTACATTAATGTTTAATATTAAAACAATAAAGGTTTCTTATAAAAATATTTAATAAAACAGGTATAACGAAAACCTGCACGAACAGCCGCGAGTATATCTAAAATGCAAATGGCGGATAAGCGGCACCCTATTAACGCCTCAAAATTCAGACGATGACTGAAAGTAGGTTAAAGTGAGCAGGTAGAATAGCCAAGTGGTGGCGTTCATAGAGTTGTCTGGCCTAAAAATATAAAACCAAATTCAACTCGTATGTATCTCCCACCTACGCGTGACTGCTGGAAGGTTAATATATACCCAACATTTTAGCTCTTAGGCTGACCACATGAAATAGTGGTTAGTGTCGTGATCTTCCAGACTGTGGGCATGGGTTTAAATACCGGATAAAGCTTTGTCGATAAGGTGTTGTCTCCTCATAGGGAGGAATGCGAGCTCAACTAAATGTTGCTCCCATATCAAAGGGGCCAGCAAAGCTACAGCTTCTTTATTATGGGTCACCTCAAAACAAAATGAATAACAAAAGGCGGATGTCTCACGACCATAAATTCTAATTTCTTTTTAGAGGGGGGGGGGCATGAACTGAATTCAGTTAGGGCCCTTTTCAGCGCATTGACTGCCGGCCCATTCTTAAAATATGAAATATTATGACTTTTTTAAAAATTGAATAACAATAGAATAGATGTTTGAGTGGTATTCAAATATTATACAGTGAGAAAGTATAAAATAAATAAAATGAGAAAAAATATAACATCGAATTTTTGTTATGGATCATATCATTGTTAAAAACTATGTTAAGGCTAAAGACATAATCGGAATCTTCAGTGTCACAGTTTGAAAGCGGGAAAAAACTAACTTTCTTAAACGTTTTCTACAATTTTCCGATTTTAACTGAACTTTTATTAACGTTTTAATTTATTTCAAGTTACGTGCCCCCCTCCCCCTCCCCCCGACGTTACGCCTATACTCACGACAAGTGCCTTCTCAGTAGAAAACAAAATATTGACTCTAAGTGTTATTCAGAAGTCGAGTGTTCTGACATCCATTTCAACACGCTGAACTCTACTGCTACATAATTTAAACACAAAAAAATATCCGGTAAAAGTTACCTAAGTGCCGGTGCACACTTGCGGCAAAATTACTCAGGACGTTGCGTGATTTTCAATCTGCGTGGAACACCGTTCTAGTGCACACTTTCGCGGTGATAGGCGTCAGTGGCAGTCTCTCGTTTGCCACCAACCGAGATGGATCGTACGCGCGCCCAATTATTTAAGAAAAAAGTTGTTTTTTCTTACTTAGTCTACAAGCATGTTAATCGTGAAAATATAATTAGAAAAAGGAAGCAATGGATCCATCCATACAACAGCGAGAGGTACTTGAAGGGAGCGTTTAATGTATCCTTCATGGATCTCAGGGAAGATGGTGAAAATATTTTTAATTATTTTCTGACGACCCACTTAAAATAAACTTAAATACTTGACCATCTAAAAGTTTTGTTATCTAATGTACTTATTTTAATAAAAATTGTAAAAAATTATACTTACTGGTTGCATTTTTTTCATTCTCCGTTTTTTGGCTGAAGTTCTCAATAATGGTTTCACAAATATTTTCCCAAGCAGACTGTTTCTTTATTCGGTCTTTATAGTCCTCATGACTAACATCCCAAATTATTGGGCGAGATTTTACTTACGTCAATGAAAAGTTCGACATCCCCATTTTCATCAGACATCGTGTAAACATAAAGAGACTTAACGAGCTCGATAGGAGTTGCGGCAGATGTGCACTGCCCAGTAGACGAATGAGTACTACCTATCGGGTTACAGGGATGTGCCGCGCGTTCCACAGGAACTTGCGGCGACCTGGGAATGGCGCCGGCGGCAAGTGTGAATCCCAACAGCAGTTGCTCTGCATTTCTTAGTATCGGATTGAAAGTTACGCAGGGTCCCGAGTACTTTTGCCGCAAGTGTGTACCAACACTAATATACCAAAAACTAATGATGTTGAGATGAATTATACGTTATAATTCGTTTCAGCACACTGATGTTCTGAAAACATCACTCCTGCAAAAATTGCTATAAGCTAAAAGTTTTTCTACGTTCGTTCATTAAAGTAATGTAGAAAAGAAGGTAAGGTAAATTTCACTAGACTGTTTGTCTTAGTCCAAAATCACATGACACGATTAATAAAATGATATTCACATGTCCAATTTATCAAAAACATTCAAACAGATTTACTCAAAATAAATACTGTAATATTCACTTCACAGGATATGAAACTTTTGGCACATTTACACCTGGAATAATGTCAGATTGATGAGATCCTATCATTTTATGTTAACGTAGACTGTTTTTAATATAAATTATAATCAGGAAGAGAAAGTTGTTCACTTATTTATTTACTCTGAGTTGTAAAATTTATATAAAAGAAAAATTCAGGTAGTCTCTTCTGACGAAACTACCGCTGGTTTTTAACGTAGGATTACTTATCGTTGCTTACCACTTTTTTTTCTTTTTCTGTTTTTTTTTAAGAATTTTGGTACTTTTCTGTTTAACTGTTTACTGCTACTGGGTTTAGTGCGCTGCCAAAATTATAACTTGAGACACTGAATTTTAAACGTAGGATTACGTTCTTTAATAACGGTCCTGCGGAAAGCAAAATCTCAGCGTTTTGGCGAGTTGTAATTTTTGCAACGTGCCAAACCCAGTAGCAGTAAACAGTTAAACAGAAAAGTAACAAAATTTGTCAAAAAAAAAAAGAGGTGAGCAACGGAAAGTAACCCTACGTTAAAAACTCGCGGTAGTTTTTGTTAGAAGAGACTACCTGAAATATTTATTTTTTTCTTTCCGGAGGAACTTTATTGAGGAACGTAATCCTACGTTAAAATGAATAGATCTTGTTTTAAAAAAATATTTCGTCTAACAAAAATTGAGAAAAATTTTTAAGCAAAATTTTGTAAGATGTATTCTGTCACATCAGTCATGTTTATTAATACTTCTGAAATACATCATTTTTTTAATATTTTCGTAATAATAACGTACACGAATCATAATTTTTCTGCATTTTGTTTTGTATCTGAAACCTCTATTCTTAAGCATGGAAAAAATTTATCCAGAAACTGTAAGGAAATATTTTATATCATTAATTGAAAAAAATTAAAAAATGTGTTTAATAAGAATATGTATGTTTTACAAGACTTAGAAAACTATCATTTCGACGATATCCCATACAAAGTACGGCACCATCAGAAATATATTAAAATTTTTTACTTATGTGCAAATCTAATATTTGAATATCTTTATACTCCAGAATATGATAATCATTTAAATATCCTGCCTCGGTATTTAGATTACGGCCTCAGACGATCCTGATATCAGACTGACAGCAGCATTCCCTGCAATAGATTTTTAAGAACCTATCGATTGAATACACCCATTTTCTAAAATTTTATCACGGATCATTAGTCTTCATCAGTTCCCCATTAACTCCATCGTTTTCAAGAATGATTGAGAGGTATTCAAATGCTCGCATCAATTGAGAATTGAGCTGGAGATTGGAGCGCTATGGTCTCATTACTTCCTGCATAATGAAGGGTTTAAATTATGTTCAATGAATAAACTAAAAGGGTCAGTTTATGTTCCACACATGAAATGCGTAAACGCAAAATCTAAGAGTTAAGGACTTCTATCAAGATGTAAAGTCGATATGAGTAATACACACACAGTGACCTTACAGAAAATTTTGAAATGCTACATATTTTCGAAACATTTTCTACGTAATATATATATATATATATATATATATATATATATATATATATATATATATATATATATATATATATATATATATATATATATATATATATATATATATATATATATATATATATATATATATATATATATATATATATATATATATATATATACTAGCATTATTGCCCGGCTATATGCTAGTATAATGCTAGTATATATATATATACTAGCATTATTGCCCGGCGATGCCCGGGTAGATATATAGATATAAAAATTTTGATGCATTCCATCAAAAAAATACTGGGCTGCAACCCCCGCTGTTCATGTTCATCTGGACAGACAGAATGCGCTTAGCGCGTTTCTACTGAAACGATATACAAACAATAAGAAAGAAAGAAACTTTGAGCCTGCGGACCTTCGTCTGATTATACGTCTGATTTTATTGAGAATTTATAACACAGTGTTGCGTGATTCGCACGTTTGGATTGAATAAGTTTACTGTTCAATTACACTGCTGGCCACTGTAAATGAAACACCCTGAAGGAAACATGCAAATAACATGAAATTTACAACCTGCATTAGCGGAGGTGAGATATGCAAATGATTAGAATTTCAGCGCAGACGCACATCACGCGCGCCTGTGGCGCCACTTCAAAGCGTTATTTAAGGCTTGGAGATTTCGACGATTTCAAGTTCGGCAATTGTGTTTTTCTTGTGGTTTTTTCAAAAAAACGATCAATTATGCCTCGTCGAAAACAGCGATCATCTTTTGATCAAGTATCCGAGTTCGACAGAGGAAGGATAGTGGCCTACCGAGATTGTGGATTATCTTTCAGGGAAATCGGTAGTCGAGTTGGACGAAACCAAACAACTGTAATGCGGATATGTGATCGTTGGATGCAGGAGGGTACGACGGACCGGCGTGTTCGATCGCATCCACCACAGCGCACCACTTCACGTGATGACAGGCAAATTGTGCGCATGGCAGTGACGGATCGCTCAGTCACATCACGAACCATAGCACAGCACATGCAGTCTGTAACGCATCATCCAGTGTCTGCGCGTACCATTCGAAGCCGTTTACAGCAGAGTGGTCTGTCCGCAAGACGTCCATTGCTTTGTCTACCCTTGACGCAGAACCAGAGACGTCTCCGCCGCCAATGGTGCAATGATAGAAGGATGTGGACGGCAGAATGGAATGAAATTGTCTTTACTGACGAGTCACGCTTCTGTCTGCAACACCACGATGGTCGCATTCGAGTATGGAGACACCGTGAAGAGAGGATGCTGAACAGCTGCGTTATGCACCGCCACACTGATCCTGCACCGGGTATTATGGTATGGGGCGGTATTGGATATCCTTCTCGCACACCTCTAGTACGCATTGCCGGTACTTTAAACAGCCAGCGCTACATCTCCGAGGTGTTGAAGCCAGTTGTCCTTCCTTACCTTCAGGGCTTGCCCACAGCCATATTTCAACAGGATAATGCGCGACCACACGTGGCACGCATTGTCCAGCGGTTCTTCGTCAATCGCCAGATTGAATTGCTTCCCTGACCGCCTCGCTCTCCGGATCTTTCGCCGATAGAAAACATGTGATCCATGGTTGCTCTACGATTGACCCAGATTCCATCCCCAGCTGCCACAGCAGATCAACTTTGGCAACGTGTGGAAGCTGCTTGGTCTGCTGTACCCCAAGAACTCATCCAAAGTCTCTTTGAATCAATGCCGAGGCGTGTGGCAGCGGTGATCTCCAACAATGACGGCTACTCTGGCTACTGATTTTGGCAGGAACCACACTTCACAGAAGTCTATAAATTTAATCATTTGATACTTGGTCAACATGTTATCTACAACTTAAATTTTGTTGTGATATCTCTTGTCTTTCTTGGTGTTGCAATTTGGGTGGCCAGCAGTGTAGATTTAATTAGATTTGTTTGATCCACTGTATAATTAGAAATAAGTTTTATAATTTTCATTTGCCTTTATTATTTATTCTTCCCTTAAAAGCTCAGTTTGTTCATCACCCAAGAGACGCACCTTTTTTCCACATCATCCAAGAGGTAAAGTGAAAGATGACCCTTTTATTTATTCAAAGTAAGGCGCGATGTCACAGGAAGCCTATTTTCCTTACTTTGGCAATTCGGTTTTTTATTGCCGACAGGCCAAAAACCGTATCGGTTTTTAATTTTCCTAAGGCCAAAAACCGTATTAAAAGCAAATTGTAAATCGGTTCAAGCGATGAGAAAAACTTCAAATAAAAAAGGACAAAAAGCAGAGCCGGGAAAGTTGTGTTAAAACATAGTAATTTGAACTGCATTCTTAAAAAACTCCCATCTCAGTTAGTCTAGTGGTTAAATTTTATTTTTTACCGTATTTTAATTTTTCTTTTGTCAATTTATTTCGTTGTTATGCACATAACGCAAAATTAATTTAAAGTATCACAAAAAGAAAAGAAACCACGTGATCAGCATTTAATAAATTAAATTCTAAAAATTAATCTTTAAAAATTCACCAAAAATCAGAAAAGGGAGGTAACGATTCGAAAAAGATTTCGTTTTAAAGGAAATTTTATGATCTTTCTCATGATATAAATTTTATAACCCTCGGTTTATCATTTTAAATGCAAACTTAAAAAAATTAGAAAAAAAGCTTAAAAATTTAATTTTAAAAATTCGAAGAAGAATTTTTCAAAAATCTTTCTCAGTTCAACCCTCCAGCATAAACTCCACTATAGAAGAATCCCCATGCAAAATTTCAGCTCTTTATGTCCAACGGTTTGGATTGTGCGTTATCAGTCAGTTAGGCAAGTTTATTACCATGAAGCTCTCACCCCCCGCGCACCCCTCTTCTCCCTCGCGGGAGAAGAGGGATAGGTTCGGATTTCACTGAACGTCTGTATCCACAGGGGGTCTCGCACCTCTTACGGGCACAAAAAATCGTTAAAAAATTAATTAAAAAAAACTAATTGAGCCCCAAACTTCATTTTTGCTGATTTAAGTTTCTCGGGTCCTAAACATTAACTGTGCCGAATTTGGTCCCGGTGGGTGAAACAGTCTATGATTTTATAGCGGACAAACAAACAGACAAGCTCTTTTATATATATATATATATATATATATATATATATATATATATATATATATATATATATATATATATATTATTTTTTAATAATTTAATTATTTTTAAAGCAGAGGCACTTGTCATGAAACATTCGCATATCCTACGCTGCTGTTTCCTGTCCACTTCTTACTATAGGGACACCATATATGGGGACAGCATTACCCCCTATGAAGGGACGACAGAAACGGAGGCATTTTTCGTGGCGCGACGCTGGAATTCGATTCGAGCAACCTCAGCTCCGAAAACCAGCGCACTGTTCTACACACACACATTATATATATATATATATATATATATATATATATATATATATATATATATATATATATATATATATATATGAATAATTAAAATCACTTTTCTCCTAACTTACTTTAGGCTTAACTAACTATAGGTTTATCATTTTAATCTTGAGTACGGAACATTAGTTAATAAATAGTGACTACTTCATTCCGTTTCATGCAATATTTTGAAGTACTTGCTCTGAAACTCTACGGTGCTTATGACCAAATTAAATGCAATCGTTTCTATTGAAACGTTTATAAAATCCTTTGAAACAAATGTACATTATAGCATAAGTTCATTAATGCCATTTTGCCATACCTGAAAACCTCTCATTTATGCGAAGAAGGTAATGCGATGTAATTATCTACACATATTTATCTACAACGTTCTTGATTGGGTAATGCATTCTTGAATACTTTGTTTTAAGGGGGTCCGGCACACATTTTGAAATTTTTTTTATTTATTGAGTTAAAATTTTGAATTTTTTTGTGATGGTTAACCATAGAATTTGTATACAAAATCACATCATAAAACTTCTCAAAAAGTTTTAAAATTTTTGGAATTTAAAATGCTTAATAAAAGTGGGGAAATTTAAAATCGTTATAACTCGAAATATTATTTGTCGAATTTAATTTTTTTTATTTAATTAAATAGAAATATTTAAGTTTTAATTCTGATTCACCATTTTTTTAAATATTAATTTTTAAAAAAATGAAAAATATTTAGATTAAAAATTACGAAAATAATTATGTAACTTATTTTTTAAAAATCATATTTTCAAAAGCAAATTGTTTTCAGATTTGCTGAATCAAAATTAGCGTAAAATAGTTGAAAAAAATACTTGTTACAGATTTCAACCATTTATCATTATAACGGTTTATGACTTATAAGAATTTAAAGACGAGAAATGAGGAAAAAATCCATCAAACAGAAAAAAGCACTTACGGGTTTAAACAACGATTGGCTACTATTAGAATGTGGCAAAAAAAATAATAATTTATCCTGTTCTAATTAAGGTAGAAACATGATTTAAACGTCATTTTAAGCGTAAAAGAACACAATTTTTTTTAATGAAATAAAATGTTTTCCGAAAATTCGAACAATTTTGTGTCCTGGACCCCCATATACTTTTCAAGTGTTTCTTTTAGCAGAATACAACGATGAAAAACAAGCTTTTCATGCTTTCCAATTTGAAGAGGAAGCAAAAACAAAAACAAAATTAAATTAAATTATCTGGCTTTAAATTGAAAAGAACGCATGTAGTTTAATTTTGCTAAGAACTTTGAAGACAATGGGTTAAATCAAAAAAGATATCATCTGTTTATGTTCAATGTTCGACCTTGAATTTTTTTTAGATATTCAGCATAATCGACGATTACTATCCACCGACTATTTCTCAAGTGAATGTGGCAGCACGAAGAGATAGCGGACACTCTATTGCACTCATTATGCAGCCGATAATAATGATAATGTAGTCTTGGTAATTTACGTATGGTGTACTGTTAACACCACTGTTAAAATAGGTTTATCCATTTTTCATATAATACACTGTACACCTTTCAATCTGAATTATATAATATGAGTGAACTGCAATATTTGCTATAACGTTGTCTGCCGTAGTGGCATTTTAGGAGAAGATAAGTACATTTAAACCGTAGTTTATCTGATTGTAATTTATATAGTTAATTTTACTTATTTCTAAGGTTTATGTCTAAGTCTACTTCGGATTTTCAATATCCGTACAACTTCGTGATGTAAAACGTATGTAAACTTGTAAATATATCAAGGGATGAATTCCTTAAAAAATGAATAACTGCGTGAGTGACAGTATGCAAAATTAGGGGCGTGACAGAATTGGCGGATTAGTGTTCATACAGAGTGGTTTGGAAGTTATTGATGTGTGTTAGATTCCGGGCAGATTGTTGTATAGTTGAGTGGTCTTGTATTAAAAAAAAATTATAGATTTTATTATGTATTAAAATTTTTAACACTTGTATAGCCATTTTATTCAATCTTATAGGTTTTATTAGGTAATAATTTAACTCTTGTATACAGCTCTTTCTGCTCAGTTTATTTAGATAACCTCTTTCATCGAGTCTTAAGGTCTCGCGATGCCCTGGTTCACTGGGAGTTTTCGCCTTGGCAAGAAAACATGTTGAACCAGGGAAGAGGGGTCACAATCCCCCTCTGGCCTGTGACAATGTATCCAAGTATGTATAATTGTTATAAGATGTTAATATGTATTTGTGTGCATCGCTCCATTTATGTCTAATACTTCTCTCATTTATTTTAACTAAATGTTTTCATATATATATATATATATATATATATGTGTGTGTGTGTGTGTGTGTGTGTGTGAGTTTGATATAGGAATCTGCGTCGATAACCGAAAATTTATGTATCCAAGTATGTAATTTTAGAGCATATATATATGCTCATATATATTACAATTAGGTTAATATCAAGAGAACACACTATTATCCGTAATTAATATGATATTGCTAGAAGATTCTTCAAGTAATGTCTATGTAGCACTTATGACTTTAATTAGCACTAAAAGTGTATTTTAAAATCAAAAGATACTGAAAGCGTAAGAAAAAAAAATACCATTGAATTTACAATAAGGATTTTTTCCCCTTAAAACACCTGCGTCAAGATAATATTAGTTTTATCAGCCGTTCTGTTTTAAATATGGCTTTACTTTACATTATTTTCTCCTTAATCTTTGCATGTTATAATAAAATTTACTGAACTCTCTATTTATTCTTAGGCAAATTATCTGTTTTATTGATTATACGAGCATTAAAAAATCAAGAGTATCAAACTTTATTATATCAGTAAATAATATCTTTATTAATTGATACGTTGAAAGTATAGAATATTGTTCATAAAAAATGGAAATACAATAGCCAATGTAAGGAAAAGCGTGAGTAATCTATGTATTTTTTATCACTTTTTTATTAAAACAGATCTTATAGAAATGAATACTTCCGATTCATTCAAAACCTGGAAACAATTCAATATTTAATATACAAGTTTTTTTTCGGATCACGCTATAATTTCTCTATTTTACGTGCTCACCAAAGTGATAATTATCTTGGATAATCGTGAGTTGAATGTATCATTAAATGATGGCCAAGCTTCAAATACATCTTTCAAATACATCCTCGAAATTAAATTTGATAAAATGAAGCGTAAATTTCTTTGAATCCAGTTTTGAAATTTATTTTTTGAAAGAGACAATACGCAAGTAAAAATGACACTTCTCGCATCAAAACTCTTTCCATAGCGTGATCCTTGTGTTAAAAGGGAACAAGTCAACATTAAGTGGGGTTTTTCAATCTCCGCGATTCCTTATTTACTTAGTGTATTCCCTACGCAGGCATCAAACTGCAAGCAGAGATTAGAATTCAGCAGCGTATGGTGTAATTACACACCAAAGGGCAGTTTATCCTGAAACATGTCACATTGTGTCTACCTTTTATCACCCAGGGAGACTATCAATTATGAGTTATCTTAGAGCACGATATGCTCACTTTCGGTTGGTACTTAACGAGTGATTAATTGCCGGTACGAAGAACTTTTATTTACGAGTTTAGACTTCAGACCTGTTTCTTTGAGGAAAATTTAAGTATATTCAACATTGCTTGTAAATATATTTAAATTTTGTATATATTGGAAAATTGTTTTAAAAAAGTATACTTTAAACTATTTATGCGCAGTTCATAATAATATAGGAACAGGTATGAATTCAAGCAATCAAGATTATTTATAATACCCTTGCTGTAAATTTTTATAACAGACTTAAAAATTTTAAATTAATTTACAACTTTAATACATTAAATGGGTGATTAACCTGAGGCATAAGTAAAAAAACACATTTTATTCATTTATTTATTGCTTGAAACATGCAATAAAACTTTTAGAACCGTAAGATAGGGTTACTTTGTGACGGATTTTGAATCGATCAGTATTAAAGGCAGCCCAAAACGAACAACTGCAAAACATTGGTACATCCTTTCCTTACGTAGTAATGCATTGCGCTAAACCGGATCTTTAATTACTATTGAGAAATTAAAGTCAAAATGTGACACAAAGTTGCTGAGTGGGGCTTCTTTGTGAAATCTGTGTTTTCACCTTCAAATCCAAGAGGAAAAAATACTTGACACAAAGTTAGACAGTAAAACGCTTAGAAAAAACTTGATACCCAATTATACCTATATATACCTATTACAAATATTGGATAGCTTTATCTATATCTTTGGTATCAAAGAAATTTCGGGAGTCCAGGGCAGCCATCAGTTCTTTGGGAAGACGAGAAAATTCGTCTTTCTGCACATTATGCTCCTTTTACCATATTTTTATTTTTCAGATAGTCGATGCTTCTTTCTCTCCGGGGGAATTTTAGAGGACGGAAAAATGGAACATCGAGCGGCTGGAGGAGGTGGGTCGACTTTGTGGGTTATTTTGTGACAGTGTCAATGTGTCACAAAGTAATCTCGTCGCCTTTCGATATTTAGGTTATGTTCTCATATCTACCGGAAATATCAGTACATAAAAGTCATATTGCTCCACAATCTAACCAACATATTGACAATAAAAAATAATTACCTGTGGTAGATGATTGTATAAGGTGTTAGCCTTCAGCACACAAAGTTTCCAAAGTTCCGAACATTTTATATGCTATATTACCTAAGTCTACCCCGTAATTTTAAACTACTTTTGATTGGTTTCGAATAGGAATTTTAATTATTTAATGCCTTCAAAAGGTTACATATCAAATTTGTTTCGAGGTAACTATAGAATTTCGTACAACATTCTTCCAATTTGTTTTTACTTAGTCAAAATTTTCCTGAGGGTAAAAATTTAGCATAAATCCCCTTAATCATGAATCACTCTGTAAAAAACATATATTTTTTTGTCTGTTAAACTGATTGAAAATTTCATAAATCCAAAAGAATATACCGCCCCCCCCCGAAGGTATGCGACACGTTTGGCTGAAAACGCATGGTTTCTAAGTGCAGTTCTGCACGCACAAGACAGTCCCACGATCAGAAATTATATTAGGATCGTTGTAACATACAAGTACTTACTCCATGAGATCTAAGACTAGGCCTTTCTTAGCCTGGATAAGTCCAGTTTCCAGCCGGAACCACAGAGAGGCGGGGACGACAAACGCCAATCATAATCCTACATCACAGTTACTCCCACCATTACCTGCTGTCAGATGAATTTCATGACTTTGCAATTAAGCTCTCTGGGAAGGGAACACACTGCACCAGCCTGTATCCAGGCTGAAATTTTATAAATAAAAGTTTTATTGGTCCAGAGAAGATATGATTTTATAACTTATCATATGCTCGATGGTGTGTAACGTTTTGTACCACCCTTTGAAACTTCCCATAGAAAAAATCTTTTTTCTATGGGATTTTTCCCCAAAGAGCTGGGGGTACCACATAAATGTGGATACTGCCCCTTGACTGTGGCACTTTATTCAACGGAAAACTATTTTTTGCGCTAAGAAGGCACCCCTTCGTTATCAGCTAAATTCCTCGGTGCGGGGGAGGAAGAGTTGGTAGATCTCGCTACCAGTTTGGCTGCTTTTTCGCCTTCCCAGACACACACACGCTCTCCCTTGTCTTGGTCGTTCACAGTTTTCTAGCTGCTTGGCGAGAGCTCTTAGCCAAGTTTGGCGGACAGGTGGACAGATACAAAACTCATCAGCCACCTGCAAGGGCCATCTTTCCCGAGAGATTAGACAGGAAAGAACAGAGCGGGTGCTTTTTAGGATGCCTAAGATCAAGCGGGACAGTTATACTTGGAAAGCGGTGCTTTTCGCATGGGGACTAAAGATGCATCCCCCGGTATTGATTCCTGATGATCCCCTATAGTGAAAAGTGCATACTGTACCACCACTAAGCCTTCAACCATTTCTCTCTTCATAGACATAACCAATAAATATCATCGATGATTTTTAATCTCTCTTGTCGTCATCCTTTTTGTCGACTTTCTTTTACTTACACATTTTCTCTTCCAGAATGTGCATCTCAACCTATTTTTAATGCGATAAATGGTGAAAAAAGTCATGGTATACAGCTGATCTTTCGTCAGATATACGAAAAACTTGGCGTGCTTAAAATTTTAATCATTAAAATTTCGGATGGAAATTTTAAAGTTTTTCTTTAAAAAAAATAACGGTTATTCTATATAACGCCACGTTCGACAACCCCCGATCCCCCCCAAAAAATTACATAGTGCATGTAAACAAAGAACTAAATTTTTGCCTCCGGGATGTTCTTAAATGCAGATTTTATGAGCACACAATTAGGTAGTTTGTGGTGAAACTTTAAAAGTTGTAAACGATATATGTAAGTGAAAAAAGATGGAAAATAAACATGCATGTAGCATGCAGTACAGAAGAGGGGTTTCACTGGTGCAGCTCTATTTTAACAAATAACAATATGCTCGACTAAGTATGTTGTTCTTGCCAATGACTCCTGGCCGAGAGTTCCAGACCAGGTCCATATAGGTTTTGGGTACTGAAGAGTACGACTCCGGTTTACTATAGCACTAGTCTCTTTAGTCCCACTTGGCTAATAGTGACCACATTTTTAACCAATCACCCCCAGGGGTGACATGTGTGGGAATAGTACCTTCTCCCACAATCTCTGACCTCATAGGACTTTCCGGTCTGCGGATTTGACTTGTTCATATCCGGTATACACACGAAGGAATTTAATAGCCTTGTCGGGATTCAAACCGGGTGTTCTTGGTGCCAAAAGCCGATGTTCTACCAATAGGCTACATCAGCCCCCCCCCCTGCCCCCCAAGGCTTCCAATAGGTATTAAACACAAATTGTAAGTACGCATCTCGAGTTTTCCGTATATTTTAGAAATTATGATTAAACATACGAGATTAAACAATCCACAGTTTTGGATAAAAAAATATAATGTATTCAATTTTCCACACTATGTACAGTGGAAATTTATTGAATTACTTCTCTGTCGGACCACATCATCCCATAGAAAATACACTTTGGGCAACTTACCTTAATATGACAGAGACTGATAATGTAAGAATGAATAGAAAAACAAACAGCATTCATCAATAGTCCATAAATACTGCCAGAATATCTCGACATCGCGTCAGTATGTGAAAAGTGGATAAACGTCACATCTCATGTTAGAAATTCTGATATCTGCCACTAAGAGAGACACTGAACTGTCATTATTCTAGAATAAATGTTAGATTTGTCACTCTAGTTTCACAACTGTTGCTCATTAATCAAGAACAACAGTGACTTTCATTTTCAGAATGTTTTGATCAGAGACTGAGTCGATTTTTTTAATGTAATTAATGTCATGTAACGGTATTTTGTGTTAGAAACAAAATATTTTAAGTAGACATTATATGATTTTTAGTTGCATGACAGTCAGCTATTTGGAAAAAGGATCAATATTTAATTGAGAAAAGTTAAAGAAACGAAATTTGGAGATCTATTTTGAGTGATTACTTCAGGAAAGTTTCATCTAAAATATTTTCTAGTTTTGAATGGAGTCCATTTGTATTTGCAGTTAACGTTTTTTTTTTCATTTTCATTTCAACTCAAACGAAGATCGAAATGATATCATTGTGTGAGCATTTTTGAGAACAACTTTTGAGTACCCCGTATGGTCATATAAAATTCATTTTTCTCGACGAATCTTTCTATGTAGAAGGGCGTATACATTATGAATTTCTATATGGCTAAAAGAAACTAATAAAAACTATTTACAAATATTAAAAGCGGATCTATAATCTCTATTTGGAGTCTATAGAGTCAATAAGATTTATAATATATATATATATATATATATATATATATATATATATATATATATATAATATATATATATATATATATATATATATATATATATATATATATATATGTATATATATGTATATATATGTATATATATATATATACATATATATATATATATATATATATATATATATATATATATATATATACACTGCTGGCCACCCAAATTGCAACACCCAAGAAAGACAAGAGATCTCACAACAAAATTATTTGTAGATAGATGTTGACCAAGTATCAAATGATTAAATTTATAGACTTCTGTGAAGTGTGGTTCCTGCCAAAATCAGTAGCCAGAGTAGCCGCCATTGTTGGAGATCACCGCTGCCACACGCCTTGGCATTGATTCAAAGAGACTTTGGATGAGTTCTTGGGGTACAGTAGACCAAGCAGCTTCCACATGTTGCCAAAGTTGATCTGCTGTGGCAGCTGGGGATGGAATCTGGGTCAATCGTAGAGCAACCATAGACCACATGTTTTCTATCGGTGAAAGATCCGGAGAGCGAGGTGGCCAGGGAAACAATTCAATCTGGCGATTGACGAAGAACCGTTAGACAATGCGTGCCACGTGTGGTCACGCATTATCCTGATGAAATATGGCTGTGGGCATGCCCTGAAGGTAAGGAAGGACAACTGGCTCCAACACCTCGGAGATGTAGCGCTGGCTGTTTAAAGTACCGGCAATGCGTACTAGATGTGTGCGAGAGTGATATCCAATACCGCCCCATACCATAATACCCGGTGCAGGACCAGTGTGGCGGTGCATAACGCAGCTGTTCAGCATCCTCTCTTCACGGTGTCTCCAGACTCGAAAGCGACCATCGTGGTGTTGCAGACAGAAGCGTGACTCGTCAGTAAAGACAATTTCATTCCATTCTGCCGTCCACATCCTTCTGTCATCGCACCATTGGCGGCGGAGACGTCTGTGGTTCTGCGTCAAGGGTAGACAAAGCAATGGACGTCTTGCGGACAGACCACTCTGCTGTAAACGGCGTCGAATGGTACGCGCAGACACTGGATGATGCGTTACAGACTGCATGTACTGTGCTATGGCTCGTGATGTGACTGAGCGATCCGTCACTGCCATGCGCACAATTTGCCTGTCATCACGTGAAGTGGTGCGCTGAGGTGGATGCGATCGAACACGCCGGTCCGTCGTACCCTCCTGCATCCAACGATCACATATCCGCATTACAGTTGTTTGGTTTCGTCCAACACGACTACCGATTTCCCTGGAATATAATCCACAATCTCGGTAGGCCACTATACTTCCTCTGTCGAACTCGGATACTTGATCAAAAGATGATCGCTGTTTTCGACGAGGCATAATCGATCGTTTTTTTTGAAAAAACCACAAGAAAAACACAATTGCCGAACTTGAAATCGTCGAAATCTCCAAGCCTTAAATAGCGCTTTGAAGTGGCGCCACAGGCGAGCGTGATGTGCGTCTGCGCTGAAATTCTAATCATTTGCATATCTCACCTCCGCTAATGCATGTTGTAAATTTCATGTTATTTGCATGTTTCCTTCAGGTTGTTGCATTTACAGTGGCCAGCAGTGTATATACACTACTGGCCAAAAGTTTGGGTAATCTAACATTTTTTCAAGAATAAGCCCCGTCTCCCCCCCAAAAAAAATAATATTTTTTCAATTGAACTGATTTTTTTTAAGTGCAGATGTGGTGATGAAGTTTCAAGCTATTTCGTCATACTTTGTGATGCAATATTTACCATCTATTGGGTCATTCCGTATGTTTATTATAAAAACGAGCTGACTGCGTAGAATTTCATTTGGTTTGTTGCGCTGCTGAAGTGCGTACCGCTGCGCATTGCTTTTAAAATTAAAATGTGATTTTCTTTTTAAATGTTTGAAGTAACTCCTCGGAAGCGCCAGGCTATTATTTTAATGCATCAAGAAAGTATTTCAAATGTTAGGGTTTCTCATCGGTGCGGCTGCAGTAAGTCGACTGATTCACGCCTCATAAAGAGATTTAAAACAGAAGGAACCATGGATAAGAAGCCTAGAAGTGGTCTTTCGAGGTTATCTTCGAAATGTGCTGATGATTCATTGACACGTTTATGCCGAAAAAATAGGTTTGCAAGTTCTGCTAACTAGCAAGAGACTGGAGTGAGTCAAATTCTGTCATTGTCAGTTCCAGAACAGTTCGCAGGACACCCGGAAAGCTGGTTTCAAGGCACATTGTAATGAAGCGCTTTCAAAAAAAAAATTAAAATTCATTTTTTAAGAGAAAATAAAAACTTTGAAAGCTTTGATTCATTACATTTTGTGTTAAAAGGTCGGGGACGTCTTTAAGGCTGATGTAATTATAGAGCAAAGCGTTTGTCGGCAATGGTAGCAAATTTACAAAAGCTTTATGGGACTAGAGTGTGTGCGGTCTTTTAGATGATAGACACAGATAAGCAAGGATGGCACCATTCGTGACGTTATGTTACAATGGCCTTTTGTGGGTGATTGATTTGGAGGGGAGCGTTTGAAAACCACATGGTCTAGCGATATTACGGGTGGTCGGTCAGCTGTTTGGATTATTGCGTAAGAGGGGAGTTTTTGATCAAGAATGAGGGCAGCAAATGAGAGGCTTGTAGGTGCTGAGACTTCACAAATAAAAAAGTCGAGAGTTTCCTGAATGGCTAGTGAAGTAGTTCCGGAGGCGGGAGCGTTTAGGGAATAAAATTTTGGATGTGAGTTTTTGGAGAAGGAAGTCGGAGAGTCGGAGTCCCATCGGACGCCTTTCCCTGGGCCGGCTGAAAAATATCCTATCCCTGTTTGACTGCCCAAAGCCCGGTCGAATCTTCCCGGAGCTAGTACCTATTTCGGGTAGCAAAATAAATAAAACGAAGGAGATTTATAAGTAGAATCTCGGCGGATCCTTCCCGGGAAAGAAAGCCTGTGTGGCGTGGAGACCGGTAGATTTTCCCGGATTCAAGATAAAGACGTGCTGCTGAGAAAGAGACTTGAGTGCCCCATCATTTGAAAATGAGACTACAGTGCCCCATCTTTTAAAAAAAAGAGACTACAGTGCCCCGTCGTTTAAAAAAAAGAGACTACAGTGCCCCATCGTTTAAAAAAAAAGAGACTACAGTGCCCCATATTTCGACGTGAGTCTACAGTGCCGCATCAAATTTTACGGGAGAGCCCCCTACCCGAGAGGAGAGTCGACACCTAACCCAGTGATTCCCTCAACTAAAGGACGTGAGTGCTTTCTTTTTGATTTTGTTTAGTTCACCGTTTGCCTATTCCGCGTTTATATAGATTCCGCGTTTGCCTATTGATAGTTGGTGCGAGTTTTACGTATTTAAAAATATCGTTATATTAATTTGGATAGGAGCTTTTTAGAATTTTGTGTAGTTTGTATTTACGCTCCCTGGATCAGAAGTTTAACTAAATCGAACCCTGTTGATAGTGAACAGAACAGCTATGATACTAATTAAAATTTGATGAGATGAGATGTAAATATTAGGACTATGTAAATAAATAAGTTTTTTTGTTTTAAACCTTGATTCAGTAATTATTTATCTGCTGGGTGTTTTTCTAATGTGAAGCACGGTTGATGTAGCAGATCCAACTGGTTTAAAAAATTGTTCGTTAATTGCTAATTGCGTCCAGAGCCTTGGGTAACAAATAAAATAATTATAACACAGCGCACCCAAATACCCCTTGATAGATAATCTTTGTACTACCACCAAATAATCATGCCATATAATTAAAATGGACGAGCATTACGACACACATGTGCATAGGAAAAAAACCGGTTATGATCAAAGCAATGCGGAAAAAATTTGGACTGGTCCAAAGTTCACAAAAATTGGAGTATTTCGAAATGGTGACAAGTTTTGTTCAGCGACGGAAGTCGATTTTCTTTAATGTCTGAGAAACCTTCCCACATTTGGCTAAAAGCAAAAGAGAGCATGAGTCCAGGCTGCCTGGTTCGAATAGCAAAACACCCAGAAAGCCAAATGGTGTGGGGCTGCATGTCATATACTTCAACTGGACGACTCCATTTTGTACAGGGAACTATGAAGAATGGCCAGTATATTAGTGTGCTGTAGGATCGATTGCTTCTTAGTGCTCATGACAAGTTCCCAAGGCAGAAATGGGTATTTCATCAAA
>OU015493.1:179837802-179995302 GCA_907164885.2 Dolomedes plantarius
CTAGGGAGTAAGCCCGTCGATATCCGTCCCGCCGTCCTCCCGATGTCAACGTCATCCGTAGGCTGGACGACAGACTGCGAAATACGGGAAGCGTCTTGCCAACAGCCAATCTTCACGATACTGGAAGACCGCGGAGCGGCCTGACGGTAGCACAGGCGGATGCAATACTGCAGCGGGTAGAAGAGATGCCCGAGATAAGCACACGCGCATTAAGCCGTGAGATGACTTCGAGTAAAAGTTCTGTGCACAGGATTTTACGGTCTGAGAGGCTACACCCATTTCGGTACACAACCGTGCAAGGTCTGAAACCAGATGACTTTCAGAAACGCGTGGCCTTCTGTGAATGGTTGTTGCAGCAACAGAACACAGATAATGGTTTCATTGCACATATCCTGAGGACTGATAAATCATGTTTCACTCGTGATGGGGTATTCAACCATCACAACAGCCATATGTGATCCCAGGTCAATCCGCATGCAATCCTACCGCAGAAACATCAGGAACGTTGGTCTCTTAACGTGTGGGCCGGCATACTCGGGGATCGCCTGCTTGGACCATATCTGTTACCTGAACGGCTCTCGGGACAGTCGTACTTAGTGTTTTACAATGAGGTCTTAACCGAGTTCCTCGATGACATACTATTAGCGGCAATACAGGGACTTTGTTTCCAGCATGATTTGGCTCCGGCGCATTTCTGTGCTCCTGTACGTGGTTGGCTGGATATGGAATACCCCGGCCACTGGATCGGACGTGGGGGTACGGTTCTATGGCCGCCACGTTCGCCAGATCTTACACCGTTGGATTTTTTCTTATGGGGCCATCTCAAGGAACTGGAGTATCGAGACGTAGTGACAACACATATGGACTTAGTTGCTCGTCTGCATGCTGCTTGTACTTCGGTGGACCCCGCGATGCTGCAACAGGTGAAGACAGCCATTCCACGTCGTGCTCAAGTCTGCCTCGACATGCATGGCGGACACTTTGAACATCTGCTTTAAATTGTGCATGCTGTTGATATGTTCAATAAAGTGTTTTTTCTTGCACTGGCAGTGACGTCATACTTTGTGTTTCGTATTTTTCTCGTAAACTATGGATCGTACAGGAACGCTTCTTTGGGCAGTTTTTATATACTCCCAACGAGGAATCTAGCTGTGCAGAGTTTATGCGGTCGTTTTGGGACACCCTGTATATAGATAGATAAATAGATATCAATAACGAATCAAAGCGACCATAATCGTGTCTTTTATCATCACATCATGTTTCATACGTCCTGATAACGCACAACAATGTGTAGGGGAACCCGTGGTAGAACGGGGTACGAAGTTGAAAATTTGTTTTAAAAATACAAAAGGGATAATTAAGAGAGATGCAAATTTTTCTATGAATACATTATAACGTAATAATCACAAAAATACAATAATATTGCAAGAAAATAAAAGAACAATATTTTTTTTTCAATTACAGAAAATTTTGTCATTTGCCCCGTTCTGCCCCGTGTCCGGGGCAGAACGGGGTGATACGGACAATTAATTATCGAAACATATAAACTAGTGGAAATGCAGAAATGCTCTATATTTATTCAGTGTTTGCTCTATATTTATTTAGTTTTAAGTGATTATAAAGGTTTAATTAATGTTACGGTTTTCATTGATTGTATCCCTTTCTGAAGCCTATTCACAAAATTCACACACTAGGACAGCCTAATCATCTTCCCTATCTATTGCCACACAGGAATTGTGTACCCATTTTTTCCACATGAAAAAAGCGACCCAACCTTCAACTGACTTCGAGTAAAATTCATCGCAATATAAACACTCGCAGTCAGAACAATCCCCAGAATCACTCTCGTTAGTTTTGGGTTCTCTCTACAGCTCCTTCTCTTTTCCACTTATCTTCAGGCATTTTGTTTTTATCATTCTTAATTTTATTCTCTTTCTTAAATATTTTTATCCTTGCTTTTTCTTCTTTAGCTAAGTTCTTTTCTTATTTTCCTTAATAGCGGCTTCTAACTGTTTTCTGTATGGGGAATCTGTTAAGACAACGGTCTTCCCTCTCTTCCTATTCGTCATTTTCACGGTTTCTTTAACTTTTGGAATAGGCATTAGAATTTCAGGTGAAACATGAAATGAAGAGGCCCTGTTGTCAATTGTCATCCAAGAGCAGCCAGGAGGAGCACAATTAGCGTCATCAAATCGGACCTTCTTAACCGGCGTGTGATCATTAGAGTTGGCTGAAACCTCACCAGCTTTCTCATCCAACCTTATAGGCATGTGTTTTATAACTGGTGTGCTGGCGAAGGCAATTCCAATTGTTCAGCTCCGGATGTTATCACCTCTTCACTTGAAGGCCTACCAGGTCCGATGTCAGTTGTGTCTGCTGGGAAAAAATCTCCATCGATGAATATGGTTGGGTCAATTGGCCATAGAATATCCTGTAGCGTGGAAGCCATTAATAGCAGTTTTCATTGTTGCGCTTTGGATAAAAGCTAATCCAAAGAGCGTTGCAATTTGAAAGAGATTAAAGACGTTCCCGGGTTGTTTCGTAGCCATTTTTGAAGCTCATTGCTGCAATGAAGACTTAAAAGATTCATAAAAGAATCATGAAGTGGCTGAAGTCTGTGAGAGCAATGGGGTTTTAGACATAGCAACGAAACGCTACTCTCCCACGCGTAGTGTATAACCTTAAGGTCTTGGTATGTGTTGAGTGGCCATCAAATATAAGAAGAATCGAGAAGTCTTTTGATGCCTTAGAAAATTCCACAAATTTTCGAAACCATAAGAAGAAATGACTGAGCAGTCATCCATCCAGTGCTGTGCACCTCAGCCCAACCTGCTGGTGGCAATCCTAACTGAAATTCTTTCTACTTCTCCTTTCGAGGAAAAATGAGCATCGGGGGCATGTAAGCTCCTCTTACCGACATACAAATAATTCAGGTTACAGTTTCGCCCTTTTCTGCGGATGTTAATGAACCGACTTGACGTTTCCCCTTGCAAGCAATGATCTTTGATTGGCTTTTAGGGATCACTGAAATGCCCGTTTCATCGCAATTAAATATTTGAGAAGCCGTTAGTTTGTGCTTGTCGAGTAAGTTCGTTAGCTACGAAAAAAACTATCGACAGCTACTTTATTAAAGCCCATGGCTCTAGCACAAGATTTTGCTTCGGCTTTGCAAACAGATAAAGTAGGATGTCTGTTAAGGAATCCATTGACTCAATCTTGGCCTGCGATTCCATTTTAAATCTATGACCAATGTCATTTCTTACTGCCAACTGATAAGCTAAGCTACGCACGTTCTTCATTGTTAGACCGAATAACCTAGTCTCCGTAGTTTTTAAATAGTTAACGAGCACAAATTCCTGCTCTTCTGCAAATTCGTTTTTATATTTTCCAGCTGTTTTATCGATCTTGTAGTCAGGGTTTTCCTTTCTTTTTTAATGTATCTTTCCAGAATAGATTAGGGAACATCAAATTGGTTCGAAGCCTTCAAATTCCCAGATTTTTCAGAAATAACCACCTCGACAGCATTGTGCATTGCCTCAGAAGACCATGATTGCCTATTTGTTTTTTTCTTATTGTCTCGAACCATCTGAAATCGAAAGAAAAAAAATAGAGCGTACCAAAAATGATCTCTTAGTTCAAAACATTGAGGGGCAGAATGGGGTAGTACCCCAATCTGCCCCACCCGTTCCGCCCCAGGGAAACGATTTAGGTTAGGGACGTAAGGTCACTCGAGAAAGGTACGTAAACAAATGTTTAACTACAGGAAACTAAAGACAATTAAGCGTAATTCAAGCATGTACTAACTATAGTTGTGATGTAAACAAGTATGTATACCTTACCTTGGTTACAAAATCATCAAAAGTTACAACACAGGAGCAAAAAATCACACCACGAAAACTGCACCCACCAACGCCCGAGAAAACTATACTAAAATGGGCTGTCGAAGTTGAGTAGCAATACTTTGGTCTAGTTGTACTTACTGCCGGTGGCTGGCAGCACCTCCTTGACATCAAAAAACGTCGAACTTCATTCCGCCCCGAACCTCGTTCTACCCCGGGTTCCCCTATATCTGTACAATCATCATGAATATCTGGTTTGGTTTGGAGCGCTACGGTCAATTTTTGTTACACGAGGGATAATTAGACTGGGACCAACTGCTTAAAGCCGATTCCGAACGGCTACAAACATCCATGCCATGAGTGGGATTTGAACCCACAGACTTTGGTACCGAATGCCAGTGCCTTAGCAATTCGGCCATCATCCGGCTCATGAATATCAGGATAAGGATGCTGTGAAGATTTAAGTGAAGATCTTCAATATATTAGCGAATCAATCTCACAAAATCTTTTAGAAAAATATATGGTATAAAACCAAAATTAAATATTTAATACTTAGTAAAACTAAAAGTACTATCTCCCTGAAAATAAATTTTAATTACCCCTGGTATTTGTAGACGTTAGCATACAGAAGCGTCATTTTTAACTTACTTTGTTAGTAAAAATCATCATTACATGTAGTCCAAAAACTCTAATGTATTCAAAATGTAATACTACATAGCAGGAAAGAATGTAGTATTACATTTTTGGAATAAGATGTCAGTTCCCTTAACTTACATAGATCAGGAAATTTCTTTAAATTTGGTCACTGAATAAAAATATTTCAATTTAAAAAAAAAATATTTTCTACTTCTGTGACATTTCTTTTTTTTCTTTCCAATCTTCATACATCAACGTCAGTTTTATATCCAAAATGATTTGTTTATTTTCCTTTCAGCCGTTGAAATAATGGGGCTTGGAGAACTTTAAAACATTTCTCTAGAAGTATAAAATACAAGTAGAATGGGTGCATCATTTTTCAAATTTGTATAATATATGCTAGAAAAATATGCATAAACGAAACATTTGTGAAATATGTATTTCCCTAAAAATCCTCCCTAGGAAATACATATATTTATGAGAAATAGCATAGTATTCGTATTTTAAAATATAAGGGACTTTTAAAAAGCCTGAGTACAGATTCTAACTATCGTACCTATAAGAAACTAAATATGTTGATTGAGTAACTTTAAAAGCACTTGGGACTTGTTTCGTAAATTGCGAGTGACGTATTTTCGCTAAGGAGGAACTTAGCATTGAAAGTATCTTGCGTTGTAATAGATTATATATATATATATATATATATATATATATAATACAGTGTTGTATCTAGGCAGAGACAACTGGGGCACCCGCCCAGGGCCCTGTTGGAAGGAGGACCCAAATCCTGTATATGTTTTTATTTTTCAAAACCTAATTAATTAAGAAGCCCCAAATACAAATTGTTGCCCAGGGCACAGGAATGGCCACTTACGACACAGTATATATATATATATATATATATATATATATATATATATATATATATATAATATATATATATATATATATATATATATATATATATATATATATATATATATATATATATATATATATGTGTGTGTGTGTGTGTGTGTTCGTTCGTTCATTTGTGAAATAACAAAACAATGATGTTTGTGTGAGTAACACAAAATTTGAAACACATAGTTTTTCGTCGTTATCTATAAAAAAATACCCTGGATATCAAGTAAGATGATTCATAACGAATCACTACTTTATCTACAGAAATGAATTTTATATTCATCGATCTCCTCAAACATATTAGCCGTATATGATGGATTATGACGCAATCCTCTAAGCTCTGATTCACATAACTGAAATTGATGGATCGCAATTTCCTGTACTGGGGAGGCAGATCTCTTAGCATTATTAAATGCTTTCCGAAAACACAGATTTTCATCACCAGGGTTATTAGCGTTTCATTAGTAATAGTTAAAAGCTTCTATCTCCCGAAACTCACGTAAAGTAGTATGAAATATTAAAACAGGATTTTAAGTCTTTTTAGTAGATGAAAATTTCACCTAATTTCCTGTGCTTTTTTTTTCCAGATAGATATTTCTAATGAAAATTCACGTTAATTTTACGCTTGTGTAGTTTTTTAACCATGAAGGTGAAACAGAACAAATAACTATGTTTCTGAAAAATAGATTTATCCTATGTTTAGTATGAACTGACAGAATGACTAAACAGAGTTATTTTCTTTCTTCCAGATCTCGAGCAAAGGAGTTGTCTAGGATGATATAGAGAAAGCAGGCGTACCAAAAAGTTACGGTTCTGGATAGTCAAATTAACTTTCGTTGTTATCTCTGAAGAATATAGAGAACACGGAAAGTATTACGTCTTCCATTTACAGGAGTATAAAGCAAAGAAATGCAATTACGTAATGGCGGAAGTACTATCTGAGAGTTCTACAGAAATCTTTAGCATACATTATTATTTTTTATTTACTCCTAATGCAAACACCTATGAACAAAGTTCTTTTTATGCAGAAAAAAGGGGGTGAGACAAAACATAGAAAACACATAAACAAGAAAAGCTACGAGGATAAAATTCTAATGCTATTACGAGCCTCCCAATAAGGTCTGTAACAGAACGCCCAGTTAAAGCAGGGCAAGGCATGAGGTGCTTACCGTCCATGTTGAAGAATTGTTAAGAGGGCATATAGGGCTCTAGAAAATTCCCATTCTATTTAAATACACAGCCAGGAAGTTGAAACAGCTGCTTCTCTGAAAGACCACTTTGCCGTTAAATTAAGGGGACGTGTACCTTAGTCCACATAGGGGACGTGTACCTTAAAGTCCAAGAGACTATACAAATATATCCCTATTTTCAATCAACAGTAGTTACTGAAATAATTTATTTAGGAATATGAACATCTTTCTGTGAGTTAAACACTCTTTTCATAAATATGACTCTCAAAATTTTCTACGTTGAAGATAATTTTTTATTTTTTTAAATTTCGACCATTGTTGTTTTCATTGTTATGGCAATGCGCACAGACTTGCGTCCGTATATTAAGTTATATACATATTTTATAGTTTTAAAATTATGGTGTATAATTTATCTTTAAAATGAACTAACTTGAAATCCAAATTCTTAGATCTTTAAAGAAAAAAAAAGTTTTCGTTTAAAAAAATTTTAAATTTCGAAAAAAAAGTTGATAAA
Source organism: Dolomedes plantarius (assembly GCA_907164885.2). Lineage (NCBI taxonomy): Eukaryota > Metazoa > Arthropoda > Arachnida > Araneae > Dolomedidae > Dolomedes > Dolomedes plantarius. The sequence goes on from OU015493.1 coordinate 179,844,885, forward strand.
TTTTACTGTAACTACAATTTTATCATATGAATAACATAATAGTAGGTCATCATAATGATGCTTGTTTATATTGCCCATGTATAAAATTTCATGACATTCTATCCAACTGTTTTGGTGATATCATGTGCACAATGACATAACAATGAAAACAAACAATGGTTAAATTTTAAACAATTAAAAAAATTCTCTTCATGCTAGAAACAACTGAGAGCCATATTTATAAAGTAAAAAGAGTGTTCAACTTACAGTAAAATTTTAATATTTCTGAATAAATTATTTCAGTAACTACTGATGATTGAAAATAGGGATTTGTTTGTCGAATCTCTTTAAAAGGTATATGTCCCCAGAAAACTCATAAACAAGAAAACCAACTATACTCGGGGCAAGCCTAAGCTGACAGTACTAAATATACTATTGCGAACAATTTACACCCGCAACGCAAGTATCTCTACGCCGCTACAAAATGCGGATTGTCATATTTGGCATTTTATCGTCTATTGTAGATTGATTTTTCATCGGTTGCTTTCCAGCAAAGGGGGAGACAGAGTTTTGTTTTCACATCACAGTTTGAACTAATTTTCTCATTTTAAAGTACACCAACATAAATTTTCGAATTGTCTTGATTCCAATAAAAATTATTTCTGGTTCATTTTATGATTTCAAATAGTATTTGGCTTTCATAGAAACCATGCATTCTTTTAAATTACTTTGCCTTTTTTTAAGCTTTCCGAAATATGTGAAAAGGAAAGTGAGAGAGGGGGGGTAATACTTACTATTTCCGGGGGTTACATACTATCTACTTATTTCCTGAAGTAATGTGAGGGAGATTCAGAAATATTCAATAAAATTGTAAGTCATGCTTACTTTTATAAATACGAGATCATACAAAAATTTATTATTATAGATGCAGATTTCTTTTGAAATAGTTAGTTTATAATTGGTATTTGGGTTTTTGCAATTGTTAGTTTTTTTCTTTCCCTGTAGGAGCCGCGATCTGTTTCGGTAATTTTGTTTTCATTTAAAATAATAAGTGTGGCCATTTATATTAATAACTGATGCAAATATAAAACAAATGGTCTTTCAGAAAACCATGACAGCACGAATAAATGATAAAAATGACACTGATGAAGTGTGGTTTTTAATTATAGATTAAAAACCACACTTCATTTTCACTACACTTCATTTTCATTCACTACATGAACACTACGTTTTCATTTAAAATAATAAGTGTGGCCATTTATATTAATAACTGGTGCTAATATAAAACAAATGAGCTTTCAGAAAACCATGACAGCACGAATAAATGATAAAAATGACACTGATGAAGTGTGGTTTTTAATTATAGATTTCTTTTTCATTGCATGTATTGTACAGAGTTGATTATTATCAGAGTTTCGGCAAATTTAGTTTTTGGATTTATTTTAGGCATTTCTTACATATCCTATTTTTTTACAGAATTGTGTTTTCATTTGAGATATAAGAGGTCAGTTCCAGAAATGAGGGATTAAACATAAAACGATTATATAAGACCTTATGGAAAAAGTTCCTCATGCTCTGTAGAAAATATTGCAAGATTGTTTAGTCTCTACTGCGATATTGTTGATCTCATGTACGTTTAAATTAGTTTTTATCTGTAAATCTTCTGCTTCCGATCCCTATTTAGAAAGCCAGAAGCTCTGTCATTCGTAGCGAGGAATTCTAGAAATTTTATTGGTTTCAGAAATATTAAGATGGAAGAATGTTTTAATGCTTCCATTTTTTCAACCAGCATATCGAGATATACATCTGCATGTTTTACACATTTCGTTTGGTCGTTATTCGAAATAATTTTTACATCTGTTAACTCAATTTTCTTTTAGACATTTTTAAAATTTTCCTAATCTAATAGATCAAATCGGCTTAAAACCAGTCCTGCCCTTTAAAGTGTTACTAGCTGAGTGGCAACCCGATGTGTTGCTTTTTCGATTTAAAATGAAATGGTTTATTTCTTAAAGATTAAAAACTGTTTAATAACTTTTAAAAATATATTAGAATTTTTAAAAAAACGAAATAACTATTTAAAATTCTCTTTTTCAAATTTTGGTTTTTGGCTTCTGAAATAATTCTTTCAAATTTCCGTTCTCAAATTTTGCTTTTTAAACAAAAAAGAAGTCCATTGAATTAGAATAAATTCTAAAGATTTCAATTTCTTATTTCCTAAAACAAAAATCATATCTGGTACTTTAAAATTATTTCTGTATTTCAATTACTAAATAAATGACTCGTTCTCAACTAATTATTTTCCTTTTGGCAACATGGCCGAATGTAAATATTACATCTCATGGGAGAAAAAAGTGCTTAAAAAATAGAAAGACAGTTCTGATGAATTCAAAATTGGTGGCGGAAGAATCCTCATTACTTCCTCCTTAATTAGAAACAAATTTCACGAATTTGCTGGAATTATTAGTGAGTAAAATAATAAGTCGAAAAATTACGAACTCGGCATTCAAGTTACATTAAGATACTATGGCGATCAGCGCGGGAAATTTCAAAAGTGAGTTTTGTAAGTACGCTTTTTTAGACTGATAGCATTTTTTTATGAAATGTATTTGGTATAATTTGGAAGCTGAACATCTAGAAAATGCCGATAAATCGTAAAATTGACATTAATAGGTGCAGAAAACCGACATATTTGTCTATCAAAATCGTCTCGTGAAATTTGGAAAACTGCTTTGGGGAAAAAGCTTCGTTTGCAGTGAAAAACATTTTTAACTTTATAAAAATGTGTATATCCTTAAAGATGAAGAGTTGTAGAACACATGGAAATAAAAAATTTGTCGATTGGTGAACGGAAAAGTTGAATTTTGCATGCATGAAAATAGTGGAAATTTGCGAAACGGAAAGGAGCTGGCCCACCCGGAATGACAGCTGTTTCTATTGTCCGCTTTATACAGTTCGGCGGTTTTAATTTAATAATTTAAAAAGTTTAAAGTTTTGAAAGTTGAGGATGGTATCAGTGCACGCGTCTCGTCCGTCCACGTCCATCGGTGCCAGTCGTGATATACTGCTATGATCGGTTCGCGAGATTAGCCCGTCCCCGTGTCTGCTGACTGACAAACTAACATTTGTTTACCTTCAGCTGTTAATAGTAAGATAATGACTACACTAATGACCTATTCTAATGAAAAATTCAGCAAATCACGGCAGTTAATATTCCAATAGGCATAGTGTTGAAAATTTCCTCAATTGTTAACTGCAGATGTGTATTCCTCCCCACTTGTCTCTTGTAAACACTGCCTTTTCTTAGGATAAACCATTACCCATCGGCAGAAACACCTATTCGACTCTTCCTTGAGGCCAATGCCGTTATTTGGATAAAAAGTGGGGGATGTATGGTGACAATCTCCTCCTCTCCCATTGACCGTCGCTTTTGACACCTTCCAGCCCCTCATGAAAATAAAATAAGCAAAAAAGACTCCCCCGAGTGAACACTTTCTGACCCCGTATTTTCACAGTCGCGAACGAGGAGAGTCGAATAGCGGGGAAGAATGAAAGAAGGATGTGTAAACGGAGCCCTCGCCAACCCTGCTATTCTCCTCCCCAATCGTGGTGCTCGCTTGGGGAGCGTTTTTTCTGGCCCGAGTCAAAGGGACGAGGGCACGTCTCCCCCACGTTGGGGGGGGGGGGTCAAAGGGGAAACGGTAAACGGATCTCTTTTTGCAAAGGGACGAATGGCGACGGGAAGGGGTCAAAGGTCATAGTGGTGAATGTCGTCGGGAAGTTGCGATGGGAAGCCTTGTTGACAGCAAGAGGCGGGAATGTGAGAACGGTCATTCGCGTCGATGCAGGAGCGTGTCTAATGTCTCGCGAATGTCTTCCGGGAGGCGAACGGTGGCTCGCTCGCGACTGTGTAAAAGTGGTATGAGGGATCTTCTCTTCGGAGGAGACCTAGGGTTACCAAAATTCCACATCTACATTGAACACCAGATTATCCCGCTATAGAAACGGAGCCTTGTGAATGGTGAGATTTTTCAATGACGTTACATTCTCTCTCGCATGCTGCATTGCGCATTATTTACTAAATAAATGAAACACCACATTTTTGTTGTCCAAATATGTCTACGCTTTATCATTTAAATCATTATTTACTGATAACGAGCCTTCCATTAAGGTCTGTCAGAGAAATCACAGTTAAAGCAGGGCAGGACATGAGGTTCTTACCGTCCATGTTGCCGGAATTGTTAAGAAGGCATATAGGGCTTGAGAAAATTCCCATTCTGTTTAAATACACAGCCAGAAAGTTAAAACAACTGCTTCTCTGAAAGACCACTTTGCCTTGAAATTAAGGCTGCTGCGTGCTAATCCTACTGAATTCGCTGACCTCAAGGTTAACCTATGGAGAAAATGTGTCCAAGGATTGCAGACTTAGATTGGAAGATTTTTTTTTAATTGTACAAAGTAGAGAGAAATTTTAAACCTTGGGTATTTTTCGTTTAAAAAAATTCGAAATAATATTTTTAAATTTAAATTATTCTGGGGAAAAATCTGGTGTAGTATGTTATAAACACTCCTAGATGTCTTTCGTGGGCGAAATTTATTAAATGATTCCGGTTGTAAGGTGCAGAAAAGTTCAGACTGTCTGAAAATACCATTTTTATTGGATTATCAGCATTTATGTAGCTGTCAATAGTAGACACATTTTCTCAGTAGGTTAACATTGAAGTGAGCGAATCCAATAGGGTTAGTACACAGCAGCCTTAGTATTGCTCCAGGAGCTGGCGGGTTCATCAATACACCACCATTTCCCAGCAGCTATTATAAGACTTATTAACAAATGCTTAATTTTATCCTCGAAAATATAATGTTCATAAAAATTATTAGTTTATATTTTTTTCGCATTTAAAATATTAATAATGCGATTAGACCTCCAGGTTTTATGGTAATATCAAAGGTTCAAAGGCTGAAATGCAGAGTTCCCTATTAGCAAAGATTTTTCTCTTTTTGACATCAGGCAACCGGTAAAATTTTTTTAGGGGTTTGTAGGTAGTCTGCCGAAGATGGTATGTCTGAATATTAAATCAGTCAGGCGAGATTTAATGAGATTTGCTCAAATGGGAAATATTTAGATCAGTAAAGGAAGACTGATTTAATCACGTGACTAGTCTTGTTTTACGAGAAATAAAAATTAGCTGTTGTTGAAGAATGGGACGGACTGATTAAAATTTTTATAAATTCTTCAGTTTGAAATCCCACTGTAATATCCATGACTACAAGGGAACTTACATACCTATTAATTTAATGTTTAATGTATTTTTAGCTATTTCCTTTTTAATGCCTCTTTCACTTTTTGCTTAATATTTTGCTATTATTTTGTTATGTAATTTTCTCACATATTTATGAGTAATACCTGTTTATGAAAATGAGCATTGAAGTATTATTTAACCATTAGTCTGATTAAATTTCTCTTAATAATTTCGAGACACTCCTTATTTTGTCAGTATAAAGTTAAATCTAGACTACAAATATATGTCTAGAGTACCAATTATTTTTAATCGCCCCTGGAGGTGCTCGGTCAGAATTGTGGTGGCAACAAGCCAAATCAGACTCCGACCCTTGTTGTGTTAATATAAACCGCAGATCGCACTACACAGGCCTTAAAGTCTATATGGATCTGTTTTGGAATTTACGGCCAAGGGGCATTAAAGACAACACTATTTTAAAGTATGGTAATGATGTTTATATCGGTTCAAAGAAATGTGCTAAGTATGGAAAAAAGAAATCGTAAAGGAGAACGTAAAAAATATATGCAGTAAAATGATTTATAAACTAAAAAACAAGTTACTAAGGTATATTGAATGACGTCTCAGGATTTCTAAATTGGCATTCTTACCACTATAGCTTCCGGGGATGTGACGGATTCTCATACAGTCAATACCATTCTTAGCAAGGAATATAAATTTACAGTTGAGTATCAGGAATTTCTTATTTAATTTCTTTTATATAACAGCATCAACTATAAGAATAATAAAATTGTGTTTATTCTCATTAGGAATGGTAGCACTGTAGTACAATAGTATTCGATCATTTCTAAATCTTGAAATCAATATCCTGAATTATAATCATTTTTAGTGATATAATATGAAAGAATTGGAAAATCAAAATTAAATTTAAAATTAAATTAGATAAAACTATTAATTTATTGAGAGAAAGCACATTTAAATTCAAATTTGAAGGAAAAAAACATTGGATTTTGCTTGGAGCAACAAACATTACGAGTGATCGATCTTAAATGAAAATGAAACGTAGAATATTTTTGTATTTCCGTATTATGTATGATACTGTTTAGAAATGCAGGAGGTGAGAATGAAGAATTTGATACTGCACATAGTTTAAATTTCTGCCTCAGTAAGACATTTTCTAGTCTTTATTTGAATGAAGGGATTACATATTTTTATTAAAAATAATTACGAGAGCACATTTTCCTGTAATGAGATTTCTGAAATTTCTATTAACAGAGTAAACTAAAGGTTAGAATATAAATTTTTTCCATCAATACGAAATGCTTTTTAATATATTTTATTTCGGTAATATAGCTGAAATCTTTTATAATATTTTGCCGTGTTCATAATACGGTAACTCCATTTTATTGTGATTCTGAAATTTTATCTTCCTCAAGCTAAAAAGGAAATAATTATCTCTCTTTGAAGTCAAATTTAAATTCAAATTAAAACTTTTAAAAGTCAAATAAAAACATCTTCTTTTTAAACAATCGCAGCCATACAATCAGAGGCTGATAAAAAAAACTTTAACGCATATCTTGTTCAAGGCGGATTGGTTTAAAAGAAAAGGCATTAATATTACTTTCCTAGTGGAATTAGAAAAGAGTAAAAGAACAATATGTGACGTAAGACGTCGCATTGTAAGACATCTATCACAAAATAAAGAATAAATAGAAATGCGAAAAGTTAGCCGAATAAATTAACCTGCCTGTATGCAAAATTAATCAACTAAGAATCTAAAGTTTCATATTTTATAGTTAAACTAAATTTAATCAAAACAATACATATAACCAAGTTCTGACTAGTTAATTTAAACAAGTCTGAGCTTGTTTAAGAAAGTTTTCTTAAGAAATGGAGTAAAACGATATGCTTCTATTATTATGATATGTATTAATGCTTTTCAGTTTGTTAAATTTCAGTTAGAGTTTGAATAATAATATTGTCGACAGATTCCTGAACATTATTTAAGAATTGAAAAATACAATTACGGGATTTTATTTACCTGCTTTTGACAGTTGAGTAAAATTTTGCTTACTTTAATAAAGTTTTTTCAAGAGATAGATACACTAGAGTTATTTCAAGTTATTTCAAGTTATTTCAAGTAGATAGATACACTAGAAATGTAATAATGCCTTTCAATTTTTTAATTTCAATTAGAGATGGAACAATAATATTGATAAAGCTAGTAGATTCCTGAACATTATTCAAGGTCGGAGATAAAGCTTCACTTTCGATACTGGAGATCCTCAAAGATCTTTCTGAACAACAAGAGGTTTATTTACAATGGATGCCGTCTCATATAGGACTTTTTGGAAATGAGACTGTTGATGATCTTGCTAAGGATGGAGCCTCTCTTCCCATTTCTTCGCGAGATACTTTGAGTAATCTTGAAATCTACTCAAGAAGAAAACTTATAAGCCAGCATTTATGGAAGATCCCTCCGACACACCACTGGTACGACCGAAAATCTCCTGGTGGTGCCCTTACTGTCAAGAGCGACATAAGGATACAGACCACCATTAGCATATTTGCTAGTGGACACCTAAAGTTTCTTGTTTACAATCAGGGGCAAAAATATTACCCTTTTTGCTCCAATTGCAATACTGCTGAAGCCTCTCCTGACCATATTTTAAACTCCCTGGGGTTTGCCAAGGAGGATATTAATAGAGACCATTTGATTGTTTCTGATTTCATTGTAACTTTTGGCCTCTTGCACCTGGTCTAGCCTACGGCTAGAGCGGGGGGAATAAGTCATGCAAATACACACATTATTTAAGAATTGGAAAATACAATTATATGCATTCATTTACCCGTATTTGACAGTTGAGCAAAATTTTGCATAATTTAATATTTAATAAAAAAATACCTATGAACAAGTTCTTTGTAGGAAATGTAAAGTAGTCTGAGTTGGTTTAAAAAAGTTTTGGTAAGAGAAATGGAGTAGAATGATACACTTGTAGTATTATAAATTATGATAATGCTTTTCAATTAGCTGAATTTTAATTAGACTTATAGAGAATAGCTCACTTCTACCCGAACTTGGGAGTATATAATTTGAAGTGGCACTCTAAATGAATTTGATACAAACACAGTTTATACATGAAGCAATGTTTATTGAATTCCTTGCACATATAGAATTTACTTTTACAGCAATAAGCATACGTACTACTTGTACGGAATATATATTAGAATTCAATAAAAATACACTTTGCCATACTCACAAACTAGGGAGTCAAACCAGCAGTTCTGCCACGTAAACTTTGGAGCCCTAAGCACAAGCACCGGTTAACACCTGGAGCTGCTTACCTCGTACCTCCCTCACGCTTATCTATCAACCTTTTATTCAACCTCTTTTATTAATCAAGCTGCATGGTATTTATACCAGGCTCGTAGGCCGAAATTAGCATATCTCATGCAGCTTCTATAATTTATTCACCCAAAAGTTCGATTCTTGTGAATCGAATCTTATGTATACCTTACATTGGCCTCCCTCGAAAAAAAAATTAGGTAACTGAGGTCTGAATGGCTTCAGTTAACTAATTGAAAACGCGTGCTGGTCTGACTTTTTACATAATGGGTGGCAAAGCCAAAAAAACCTTCCACACGTTGTGTGGGGTAAAAACGCCACTCCCATTTTACAAAACTAACCCCGAAGGGTCCAGGTGACACCAACACACAGTGGATTTGCAGAATACTGGTCTGGCCAACTGCAACCTAGAAAATATATTTTAGTTAAATGTGTCAACACAATTCCACAGCATGACATTTCTTGGCTGTTTGTAGCTGCTCTCCCCCAATTCATAATGCACATGTGTTATGATTTGGGAAGTTAGTACATTAGTTATCTTATGCAGTATGTATTTTTTTCTATTCACTACATGTCCCCTTCAAAAATTTATAAAACAACAGTATGCCGTTTTGTTCTTTTTTCTTTTTCTTCAGTGGCTCACCCCTTCCCCTCAAAAAAATTTTTTCACAGTATATACACTGGGGAGTTTCAAACCAATTTGGTTCGATTTTTATTAAAGGGTGGGAGTAAGAAAAATAGAATGGATACAAGACTTGTTCATGAAGGCAGCAACTTCGTTGCCCCAGTCTCTCCATTCCGTAGAATCTCTCTTGATGGTCGCAGTCCTAGTAAAGGGATTCGTAGACCATGTGGACATCCTTTGTGCAGATGGGCGTTGGTCCTGAGGCGCTGGACCGGCTTGACGATGGACAGGAGGTCTCTTGGGAGGAGGCCAGCCTTGCTGGGCAGCTGATATCTTCCGCTTCCTGTACTTATGCAAAGGACCTTTAGAATTGTAATTCTTCCTTTTAATAACCTTGTGGACCTTATTTGTGCCACGTTCATCCTTTGATGGAGGTTTATCAGTACACACTTTATCTTTCTGTGTACTTTTGCTTGTATCGATATTAGATTTTAATGCAGATTCTATTTTTTAAACTTATACGTCGCGCCAAATTGTTTAGTTTCTGGCTTTATCTTGCCATTTATGATACGTTTACAAATTGGTTCGCTGCTTCTTTCAGGTTTTTCAACAACCTGACTCTGCTTTTCGTATTTGTGCTTATACGACCTATTGTTTACCGACTTAATTACTTCAGTATCAGCAATTTTAATGCTGGAACCTGAAGGCGTTTTTTCTCGTTTTTTATCACCCTTAACCTTAGTTTTATCCTCTTTTGACGAAAAAGTCTCTTTGAAACTTGCGACATCAGAATCGTTAACATTTAAATTCTTTAACACTGCTTCAGTTTTAAGAAGATTAAGCTTTTCGTACTCGGGCGTTTTGATGCTAACTACTTCTACAACTTTCGAAACATCAGCTAAACTACTTACAGTATAACTCTGTGTCAAAATTTCCTCCTGATTCTCAGTCTGGTTTTCATGTACTTTATTTAAAACCATATTATCAACCTGGCCTACAGCATCCCCATTCGGCTGGGAACTTGAAATAATATCATTACCTAGCGAGCTCCTAATATCGTTTAAAGAATTTTTATTGTCGTCAACTAATAAGTATTAACTAACTTCCGGAACACATACTTCGTCATCTACTAAATTTCCTTCATTAACGGATGTGTGAATATCATCTAAAATATCATGTATAACATTAATACAAGTATCAGAAGATTTGTTTTCTAAACCACTAGCATTAGTATCGGCACTATTTTCAGAAATTTGTACTGGAATTACCGCATTATTCCAGCTAGACTCACTTTCATTATAAGCCACAAAAATACCCCGACTTTCACTATTCTTAAAATAATGATTACTGCTCGGACAAGTTAATACATTTGACCACACAGTTTCAACAGGTTGAACCATATCACGGGAATCAACTTGCCAGTGCACGTAAGGTGATTGCATATTATTTACTTTAAGTGCACTAATTTCATTGTAACGCCGTCAGCTTCTATTATTTCGCCCGCGATACTGGTCTCGCAGTTGGTTTGAAACTCGCGAAAAATTTTGGTGGGGGGGGGGGGGAATAAAACTTCTTGTACCTGAGTGAGGGTAAGGGGTAGTGAAGAAATGCCTATTGTCATATTTAGCTAAAGCTTGGAGGAGGGTAACCTTGCTTGTAATATTTTGATTGTACAAAAAATCTTGAACGCTTGGCTTCAAACGTTGGATAACTATTTATAAAATTGCCGCTTCCGTCATCCGCTCTAAATATTCCTCACACTTGGAAATCTTTTCCATAGCAAAATCTAACGCAAACTGACCTTCACGTTGCCTTAGCGAATAAATTTCAGCTTCAATTTGACTTTGATTAAAGGTCTTTGGAAAAACGCTAAGAAACTGTTGCTTGAATGAAAAATAGTCAAAAATCAGATTACTGCTTTGCATACACGTGTACCACTGATATGCACTACCTCTTAAAGCGGCTAGAGCAATTTTAAGTTTCTCCCCCTCTGGGGTGCATTGTTGCTGAAAGTAATGCTCAATTTTCTTTAGGAATTGGCTTGAGGGGTCGCCTTTGAAGGTGGCTTCGAATGGCGCAATTTGCTGAACCATAATTACCCGAGGAAAATTTCCAACAGGGTTTTGTTCTACAGCACTCATTTTCGAATAGTATATAATTCTAATAACAAGATACGTTCACTATCAATATTTGAGTATACCACAGTATAAAGTTCAAACTTCAAATATGTTCGTTATAAATGTAACGAGAGCAACCAGGGTATATATAAACTTTCGGGCGACAGTATAGAGAATAGCTCACTTCTACCCGCACTTGGGTGTATGTAATTTGAAGTGGCACTCTAAATGAATTTGATACAAACACAGTTTATACATGAAACAATGTTTATTCAATTCGTTGCACATATAGAATTTGCTTTTACAGCAATAAACATACGTACTACTTGTACGGAATATATATTAGCATTAAATAAAAATACACTTTGCCATACTCACAAACTAGGGAGTTAAACCAGCTGTTTTGCCACGTAAACATTGGACCCCCTAAGCACAAGCGTCGGTTAACACCTGTAGCTGCATACCTCGTAGCTCCCTAACGCTTATCTATCAACCTTTTTTTCAACCTCTTTTATTAATCAAGCTGCATGGTATTTATACCAAGCGCGTATGCCGAAATTAGCATATCTCAAGCAGCTTCTTTAATTATTCACCCAAAAGTTCGATTCTTGTGAATCGAATCTTATGTATACCTTACAGACTTTGAGGAAGAACATTGATCAAGCTGACAGATTTCTGAACGTTATTTAAGATTTGACAAATACAATTACATGCATTTATTTACCTGAATATAATAGTTGAGTAAAACTTTGCTTAATTTAATACTAAGAAATTTGCTATTTTACCTTTATTTTTCCCTACCATTTAAAAGTTCATAGTTTATTATTACTGTTCTATTATGAAAGGTATATTCTGCATTAAAACATTTTAAGTAATTTTTATGAAATAGTGAGGCAGGCTGAAATCAGTCATTACTCACCGCATGACTTTCAACGGTTAAAAGATTGGTCACGGTCTCGGTGAATTCGTAAAATAAAGTTGCATGTTCATTATAAAGCATGTACATTCGATTCTATACCACTGTGGAAAAAGGATCCGGTAATTATCTTAATACTAGTCTTAATGAGTTGCCATGGTGTGCTATACAACACGCAAAAATATCCCTCAAAGAACTTTTTCATTACATATAATGAAAAACCGAATGCATGAATAGCTTATTTTAATTAGTGAACTTTAACATAATATCCTTTTTTGAAAAAGGGATGGAAAAATAAAGCTTTTCGGTTAAAAGGAATTATTTGATTATTTTTTATATGTCTACTTCAATATTAAAATTAGTTCGAAAAAATGATTATTTTCATAATCTGGAGTGATATTTTCAGAAACATTCCTAAAACATAAAATATATATTAACACTAGAAAGACGGCTGTCGTCATTTTGACGGTTTCGGACATACTATTGAGTGCTATGTTTGTATTTATGTCCTCAGGTTTCTGAAATTTTGTGACTTTTTTCTAATTTTTCGCGAAATATGCACACACATTTACAAAATTATATTCGATAGTAAAGAGGGGGAGAAAATGTGTTGTATAACTACTATGACTGGAAGCCGTCAGTTTGACGGTAATATAGGTCTCTTCCCCCATTTGTAAATAACAGAAATAGAGGCTCTTCGGAAATATTGGTGTTGAAAAATAAGGACTGCCCAAACCATGCATATATTTTTATGGATATACCATACCAGGTTGTCAGCTCGGCATACCTGCATAAAAATATACCTAAATATATAATAATTTATTATATATTGGCATGAAATAGCTCAAAATTTAAAGTATTTAACCATTTAAAAAACATTAAATATTTTAAATTCTTAATTTTATTTTTAACCGTCAAAATGACGGCGTTCAGTCTTTTTAGTAAGAAAAAATCCCCGTCTTTCTAATGTTAAAATGCAGCTTTCCAACAGATATGTCCAAAATAATACAGCTGGAGAAAACAATTTTGGAATCCCAGCAGTTATTACTAATCTTGTAAGCAAACTTCTATATATTTTATTAATATATTACAACTACCTTTCTTTTGTCGGAAAAAAATTATATTGCAACATCGAAGTTGCTTTAAAATTGAATTTTTTCGCTATGAAAAAATTACTTCCCAGTTTTATCAATACCTGCTGTGAAATCCATTTGGACGTATAACAAATGAAAATTGCTCAGCGCGTGAATTATTAATGTTTTTCTTTGTAGGTCTCACTGTTTGTCTGAAAAGAAGGTAACGGTTCGGTGGCAATTCTCGTATTAGAAAGTATTTCTCAATTCTCTTGCTGGTTTATGTTTCTTTGGTGTATGAACTTCATATTTCATAGAGATAGTTTTATTCTGAACATTTTTTTTCATAATTTAATGTCTACCATAAATCACCGGATACGGTTTTGAAAAGAGTAATTCGTCTGATTAATGGTGAACTTGTATGTGACATAATGCAGTTCATTGATAAATAAATTTTTCGCGTGATGGTGGAACAGGGGTTAATTGATATTGAAAAGTATAAATTCTAAAAAGGTTGTTATGGAAGTTTACATCGTTCAGGATAAATTATTTAGATCAAAGCGTGCACATAATACAAAAACGTTCCATGCAAAATTCCACTTTCCCTCTAAAAACATTGAAACACAAATTTTATACACATAAATTTATAAACATTTTTTTTCCTTCTAGAGAAAATTCTTTTGCACCGAAGAAAAATTCTGGAAGATACTAAAAGATTATTTTTCATCTACGTATCTTGAAGCTTACTAAAACTAACCTTAACCCTCTAAGGGTAAAGTGGTTTGAGACGAAATAGAAGGTACAGTCGGGTCGGATCCTACCTGATGTCTTTTTTGATAAGGTTTTTGATAGAAATAAATACACATTAAGCATTTTTGTTATATAATAACATTTATTGATAATATTTTACATGAAATAAAAACCTTTTTGTAGAAAAAAAGACCAACGAATTGTAACTTTGCTAAACAAAGAAGATTTCTCTGGCATTTACACAGAATGTTGTATATATTAGGTCTAATATGTAATTTAGTCTTTTACCTAATTTTAGAAGTTACTGAACCAAATTTCCGAGCACAAAAATGTAAAAAATAATATATACTGACTTTTTTAGCCTTCGAAATCGAAATAAAAAAATTTAAAATTTAAAAAAAAAACGACTAGTGTTCATGAATAACTTTTTTCAACAGACACTCATATTTACTACAAACTTATAACTGAAAACGCCCCAACACCTGTTGCAAGATTGCTTGATAGGGTTCCTTGTCAACTCGATCTCTTGCGATGAGAGGGGAGAGTGCGGGAGGGGGAAAACACACCTCTGGGTCGGATCCGATCCCCACCGTACCGTTAGAGGGTTAAGATGATCGTAATTCAAATGTTCAATTTGGTAAAACTAATAAATTATTTTTAAATTGTTTGGAAAGTAAAACAAAAAGAAAATAAACAGATCAGGAATACAGAAAATAAAAGTAATAAAGAAAATGATTTGAACGAGCAACTGGAACAGTCGATTGAATTCTTCGCCTCGGGTACCAGCAAGGCTTTTAACCATATATATATATATATATATATATATATATATATATATATATATATATATATATATGTCCGCTGTCACCCAGATTTTGGAACTACCGTACAAAAGAGTACATTGTAATATTTGAATATATATATGAATAGCATTGGTTACTTTTTTTGGTCTGCTGTACGAACGCCATAGAGCGAAATTAAGGTATTAGAAAAAGTAATAGTATTAACTGCTATTGTTATGAATTTATCTTACTTGATAATAAATTATTCAAGTTATTCCAAAAATTATTCGGTTAGTTTGAATATAATTTTCCCCTTTTATTATTGTCTATGATGGTTTAATGGCTGTCTACCATTTCGTAGAATTCGAACAAGAGTCTCCTTGGAGCTAGCGTGGTATTCAACTGGTATTTCAGGTATATTCTGTTACTGAATATACCTGAATAGCGTTAAATTTATTTATATAAAATAAAAGAGTACATTCATTCTTATTTCATGATAATCTGTATAATTAAGTTGCTAAGCCGATTCTGTGGACAGTCCGGGAGATAAAACTCCATCGATTTACTTTGTTTTGGTCTTACACGAAAGATTTTAATCTATATATGTGTCAAATTTGGTTTTCGTAACCACAATTTCTATTAATTAGAGATAATTTACGATTAAAAATTGCTTTCTGCGCATGCTTAGGGAGATGTTTAAATCTGGCTTTAGATACTCACTAAGCACGAGGCGATTAAATAGTGTTTTAGTTACTGCCGGACAACAAGTCAATGCAGTGCTTTGTAGCTACAAGATAATGATTTCATGACAGACTAGCTGAAAACACGCACTTCGCTACGGAGTACATTCAAATTAAATACAACAGTCAATGTATGCAATTAATGTCAAAAAAAATATATATATAAATATATAATTTATATATTTATAATAAATACGACGATCAATGTATACAATTGATGTAGAAAAAAAATATATTTATAAAAAATCGTAAGGGATATTTTTATAGACAAAATAATGTCCAATCGTCTGCCGCATTAGCAAGAAAAAAAATATTTTTTGTCTATTTAGTTGTTATGCACGTGACTATAAATTTATTTAAAGTACCAGAAAAAGAAATCCCGTGATCAGCATTTAATAAATTAAGTTCTGAAAATTAATATTTAAAAATTCACCAAAAATCAGAAAATAGAGAAAAATATTCGAAAAAAATTTCATTTTAAAGGAATTTTTATGATCTTTCTTGTGATATAAATTTTATAATCCTCAAATTATTATTTTAAATGCAAACTTAAAAAAAGTTACTAAAGCAGCTTAAAAATTTAATTTAAAAAAATATAAGAAGAATTTTTCAAAAATATCTCTTAGTGCACCCCTACACTATAAGAAGAATCACCATGCAAAATTTCAGCCCTTTAGGTCCAGAGCGGTTTGGTCTGTACGTTGTATGTCATTCATTCAAACGGTCAGTGAGTCAGTTACGGAACTGTTTTATATACAGTGGCTCCCAAAAGTGTTCGTACACTTACGATTTTCAATGAAATAGGGGTCTATTCCATGATTAAAACGAATATTTCATAATGGGTATTTAATAATAAGATCTATAATCTATTCTTAACAAAACTACATGAAATATTTTGAAAACATAGTAAAACTTTATTTTTGAAAAACGAATAATCCAAAATTAACAAAAACTATATCCCACAAAAGTCATCGTACACTTGTAAAAAATCTCTACATATTCGTAAATATTCTAATTTTTCGTTAAATTAATATTTAGTAGGATATCCTTTAGCATCCACAAAAGCTTTTAAACGTCTGGGAATAGATTGCTTTAGTTCTTTTGTAATTATTGCATCAATGTTCATCCATTCTTCCATCATAATTGTTTTTAGTTCGCTTTTCGTGTGAATGTCGTGTTTTCGCACTCGAAGCTCCAGTTCTCTCCAAATATGTTCTATTGGGTTTAAATCTGGCGATTGAGGTGGTGTTTTCAAAACTTGTGGACAATTATAGAGACACCAGATGCGAACGTTGAGAGCCGTGTGCTTAGGATCGTTATCTTGATAAAAAACAAAGTTGTTGCCAATACCCAAATTTTAAGCTGATAATTTTAAATTGTCTCTTTAAATATTTATAAAAACAGCATGATTCATTATGCCATCAATAAATACCAAATTTCCTAGTCCTGATGCTGACATGCACCCCCACACAAGGATACCTCCACCGGCATGCTTAACTGTTCCTACTAAGTTCTTGGGATTAAGTTCCTCATTTTTTTCTTCTCCCTACAATTATACACCCATCAGCACCAAAAATGGACATCGGCAAATAAGACATTATTCTAATAGATTTGGGACTTATTTATCATTGATAGTGCGAAGGGAAGCCTAAACTTTCTATTTTTCTCACTCACAAAAAAATGTCTATGGGCAGAACGCAAATGTAATCCAGCTGTTCTGAGAACTCGTCAAAAAATTTCAGGTGAAATTGAAGTAGAAAATGTTTCATTAAATTCTGCAGAAACTTTTACAGCATTCAAACGTGAATTTTTCACAAATTTTCTAATTATAAGTCTCTGATCATGTTTTGTTAACTTTGCCGGACGGCCTTTTCTTACCTTGTTTTCGATCCAATTTTCTTCTTTTAAGCGTTTTTTCATATACTGCACAGTAGAATGGGATAAATGAAGTAATTTAGCAATATTCCGAACTAATTTACCACTACTATGATGAAAAATATTCAATTTTCGAATGCTGTTTGTTGTTTCTTTACGACTACGAGCCATTTTTAAATAATAAATAGAATATTACGGAGTAGGCAAGCAAAAATTAAAGCCAAACGGTATTTTAAATGCCACCACAATTCAAAAATAAAAATAAAGCGCCAGACGATAATTTTAATTATGAATTTATCCGAAAATATTTCAGTGTACGATGACTTTTGTGAGATAAAATTTTTGTTACTTTTTGATGACTGGTTTCTTAAAAATAAAGTTTTTCTATGTTTTCAAAATATTTCATGTAGTTTTGTTAAGAATAGATTATAGATCTTATTATTAAATACCCATCCTAAAATATTCATTTTAATTAATGAATAGACTCCTATTTCATTGAAATTCGTAAGTGTACGAACACTTTTGGGAGCCATTGTATATAGATATTGAATATCTGGTGGTTCCTAAAGTTACTGATTTGACACAATCTCATCAATTAGATATTCGTAACATAAACACTTTTGGGGGGGGGCGGGATCTCTCTAGCTCTCTCTCTCTCTGCCATTTTTATTTTTATGTATTTGAGATATAGAATCGACCTGACAGAAATTGTTTATTTCCCACTGTTGATTAACCCTATTTCTTTTTGTTGGGTTCAATAGTAAGTTTTTAAAGTGTATTTCTCTATTCTTAATTTTATGATTTTCAACATTTTGCAATGATATGTTGAGTACAATTTGTATGTTAGTACATTTATTTACTATCCAGCCGTCATGTTTTCACAGGTACCAACTAATCAATGTTTAACTTAACCAGAAAAATAATTAATATCCTTAACTACAGTCTCCTAAGCTAAATTTTCTGCGATCGAAATATCATGTTTATAGCAATCATTCAAATAGAGAACATGAGCAAAATCGACTAAGATAAACAATTTTTTCTCATAAAGCAGTTTTTTTTTCTCTCAGATGGCCATTTCCTTCAATTCACGTTAAACATTTGTCTTAATGTATAAAGAAATTTTCTCTTTAGTTTCGTCTCATTTGAAATTTGTCTATCTTTTTCTGTCAGATAAACTGCGAAAGTAGTTTCAACGTTTGTCAAAGAGAAATAAGCTGAAGGTATGAAATATTAATGACCTTCGATACGCTAGATCCAATTGCTTTTGGCGCGAGTATCAAGCCTCTGATGGAATTTCTTAATGTAAAAAAACATTCCTGTGTTTTTATAGATTTCCGAAAGAAATTTTTACGTTCCATTAAGGATTATTGGTGTTTTATATCCATCAATATCTGCCCATCAATGTCTATATTTGTCAAGATTGTTTTTCAAACCGACGTGCTTTGTACTTGTAATACAGGGTGTCGGGGCTAAAAGTACCCAAAAGTTCTGGCTTATTTTCACGAAACTACCTATTAGAATTAATAAAAGATTATTTAAATAGAAAGAACATTTTACCGAGTTTTAATAGCAACCACAGATTTCGATCATAGTATCATAGATTTCGATGTGTGCTCGAGAAACGTCTAAATGGTAATCCGGTTCTCTCCAAGTGTTTCGTAGCATATCGAGAGTTATTACACGAATTGCGTGAACGATACGCTTCTTCAACTCATCCACAGTTTAAATTTTTTGTTTATACAAAACGGATTTAATGAATCCCGAAGCAAAAAAGTCTAATAACTCCCGATATGCTACGAATCACTTGGAGAGAACTGGATTGCCATTTAGACGTTTGCCGTGCTACAAAAGGTGCACACATCGAAATCCATGATACTATGATCGAAATCTATGGTTGATGTTAAAACTTGGTGAGATGTTCTTTCTATTTAAATATATTTTTTTTTAAATTCTAATGGATAGTTCCGTAAAAATAAGTCATAACTTTTGGATACTTTTAGCCCGGACACAATGTATATTATTGGAAAGAAAACGTCAATGAATAGGAACAAATGTAAGGTATACATGAGATTCGATTCACAAGAATCGAACTTTTGAGTGAATAAATTAAAGAAGCTGCCTGAGATATGCTAATTTCGGCATACGCGCTTGGTATAAATACCATGAAGCTTGATTAATAGAAAGGTTGTTAAGGTTTATAAATAAGCGAGTTAAGGCAGCTACGAGGTAAGCAGCTCCAGGTGTTAACCGGCGCTTGTGATTAGCAGGCCCAAAGTTTACGTAGCAGAAATGCTGGTTTGACTCTCTAGGTTTTGAGTATTGCAAAGTGTATTTTTATTGAATGCTAATATATATTCCGTACAAGTAGTACGTATGCTTATTGCTGTAAAAGCAAATTCTATATGTGCAACGAATTCAATAAACATTGTTTCATGTATAAACTGTGTTTGTATCAAATTCATATAGAGTGCCCCTAAAACTCTATACAAACTAATAGAGCACCTCTTCACCTCCTCCCCCTTTTCGGTAACCCTTCTTCGGACAAATATTTCTGTTTTAAGAATGTTCACACATGAGAGGTTTTACTAGTAACAGGATAAGAAAGAGGACAGTAAAATTGTTCTAGAATGTACAATCGTTATAATTTTAAAGCTATGATTATTAAAAAATAACACTGGAAAATTTAAGCAGCAAGTTGCACAAAAATTAAGCTTGCACTTAAGCTAATACTTGCACAAAAATTTATGGATTAGTTTCTGGGGCTTGGATATTCAGTACCGACATCTTGATTGTGGTTGATGGATAGTGCATGCTGTTTGATGGTTCATAATGTCTTGAACGTTGTGCTTGACGGATAATTTGGTTCTGACATCTGGATTGTTAATGGTTTTTAAGCGGTTATACGGAGCAAAGTAATAAAATCGCATGCCGAAAATATGACAAAGTAGGCTTCATCAAAATTTATAGGGAAGGAGATGGTCGAATGGCTAGGGTGCTGTCATTCGGTTCAGATCCTGTAGGTTCGGGTTCCATTGTTGGCATGGATGTTTGTAGCCGGTCGGAATCGGCTTTAAACGTAGGTTCCTGTCTAATTAGCCCTCGTGTAGCCAAAAGTTGACCATATCGGTCTAAATCAAACCAAAATTTGTAGAAGCAGGCTCAAAAGAAATTCTGAAAGGCCCATCAGGCAGGAAAATAAGAAAAGAAATCGACCAACAAGAAAATAGCATGAAGCTCCATCTCGAATCTTATACGACTTTACAGAATGTAATTACAGTCAACACTCCTTCACCGCAATAAATTCGTACCGCGTTATAAGAAACTAAGAAATAGTATAAATCAGACTGATTCGTACCACGTTATATGGAAACTGCCTTAAGTGAAACTTAGAAGTAAGACCACATGTATATATGAATCAGGATCATTCTTTGTTTGTTATGCTTAACAATTGGTGATGTACGTGAATGAATTAAAGAGGGTAATTCACCATTAATTTCAACCGTGAAAGTGTAATAGAAAATTCCATGCTGTAGAGAGACTGCTTATGATAAATGATTAGTTATACAGAGAAATAACATAGCAAGAATTCAACTGTGACAAGACAGGAAATTTTTGATAGATAATGCCAAGGAGCACTTATATAACGGCAGAGGAGAAGAGGAAGTCAGAAAGAGGATGAGATTGTTACTTATTTATTCAATAAATTATAAATAACTGTTTTCATAAAAATTATTAATAAATATTTTAGAACAGTACTAGGCAGGCCACACTCTTTTTAATGATATTGAACCCTGAACTGTTTTACCACTTTTAGATAAGTAGGAATGCTATTTATAGCTTTGAACTTAAATTTAAAATGTCTGTTTTCATAAACGAAAATTTTGCAATGAAGAAATCGAAATGAAGTATACAATATTGTAGAAAATTTAAGTTACTGCTAAAAGCCTTTTAATATTAGCATGAAAAATAAGACACGCAAAAACGACATAAATAGCAAAAACACTTTTAAAAAGTCACAATGTGACAGATGAACAAAAGCATTTTTTGTTGTTATGGTTTCCACAAAAGGTCGATGAAAACAGTAGAACGCATTCCCTATGTCTCGTAACATGATCAATAAATGCTAAAACACCTTTTTTTTAGAATTTAATCGGGAATGTTACGAGTCCCTTATTTAAACTAGAAGATATGACTCGAATTCATCTCAGAATCTGTCAGTTTTTCGAAAACAGGGTTGTGACTCTTCCTACATTTGATCATTTTTATCAGTCCTTTTCAGATGTGATTTAACAATGAGATACCCATAGATTTATGGAGACGAGCGTAAGATTAAAAAAAAAAAAGATTTTAAGTTGTGACATCGTAGAAATAATAGACTAGAATCATTTCATGTTTGAGTATAATAACACTAAATAAATAAATATACCGGCTGGTAACTAAAAAGTTAATTTAGAAAACAGTTTTAAGATATATACAGTAACCACCTGCTTATAGTGATCAGTGGTTATAAGAATCAACCGTTTATAAGAATCAATATCGCAAAAACAAAAGCAAATTTATTATTTTTATGTTAAAATTTCCGCTTTAAAGAATCAATCCACCGGTTTTAAGAATCAGCTTACACTTTTCGCTTTCCTTTCATTTTTCCAAAAAAGCCACTTAAACCCTCAAAAAGCACTTTCTTTATTTTTTCTTAAAGGAAGACTGATAAGATGGGATGGAATACAGTCGTAAAATGCATCCCTTTCTTTGTTAGACATAAAATAATAGTTTCCCCTTAAACGCTTTAGCTAAACACTGCCCTATTAGTTTGACCCACGGGCATCCTACCCGTCCGGATCCAGTTTCACTTTTCTCCACTGAGAAACAAAGACAGGGACTCTTATTTTTCCCACATCCCGCATCCTGGTTGCGGCTTCCTGGACCCTGAAACACATAAATCTTCGGCGAAGTGTCCACTATCATTTAGGCAAACGTGACGTTAGTAGATCCGGCACGTTTTCAAACCGTGAAACGTAAGCTAGAAGGTGAATCTTCGTCTGAGACTATTGATATTGAAAGGGGTATAAACAGCCTCCTGAAAACTTCATTACATCAGACTACCATAGAAATCTTTTTCTTGCACCCTTCCTGTAGTTGAAATGTTAAAACTGTTAAGCAGGTATGTTGTAACAAATATTGAATTTTTTTCTTTTCTTACTATAATCATGTGTATCTACTGATAGGTATAGAAATTAAGTTGTATTTTTAAAATTATAAAAGTAATTTTAATAAAAGATAATTAACGTAAATTTAAGAGTATTTTATGGTAAATTATCTCATATATAGGTGTGTTTGTGTGTGCCTGTCCAAATACACAGATTTCGGCTATAAGAATCAGCCGCTTATAAGAATCAAAAATCGTAATAACAAACGTGATTCTTATAAGCGGAAATCACTGTGTATATATATATATATATATATATATATATATATATATATATATATATATATATATATATATATATATATATATATTTATTTATTTATTTATTTATGTGTGTGTGTGTTAGTTAGGTTAAAAATGTTAAGTTCTGGAAGCATATCTTAGGTTTGTAGTCATAGGAGCCTATAAAGTATAATAGTAAAAACTCAATAATACGAGTACTTTAGAATTTTCATACGTTCAAAACATTTTTAGACATTCTGCGAGAGATATTTTAGGCCCACTGTATACCAGTGATTCCGAAGTTTATATGGGGAGTTTTAATTTAAAAACGAAAGTACACGTCACGTAACACCCGGAACACTTTCCGTGTGGTCAGGATTGGAAATATTCATCACATTTTGAACTCTAGAAGACCATATAAGGGCATAGCTCTGTAATCTAAACTGCAAGCTTGTTATTTTCTCACATTGGAGTACCTGAGGGTAGGTATAAAAATTATGGGAAGTGTAACGGGGTTGAGTAAAATTAGAAATTAATCGGTCAAATAAAGTTAGGGTGTGAGTATTATAACGATAGGGTCTTAGGAACTTTTTTTTGGCATAACACATGCATATATATATATATATATATATATATATATATATATATATATATATATATATATATATATATATATATATATGGCACCTAATTATTCAAAAGAAGTAGTACTGAATTTTCCAATCAAAAGCGAATAACTTCGAAAAATCATTGGCTAGCACAAAAATATCTAGCCAGTTATAAAATAAAAAAAATGTTCACAATATCAAATAAAGTGGTATTGATAACCAAACAAAATTTCAAGGCGATATTCTGTAGAGTTTTTTTAAAGTGTAGCTAACTGTTCAATAGTAAATTTTTACAACAAAAAAAAGTCTTGTTTAAGATACCATTTAAAAAAGCTATAGTATAACTTTTAAAATGCATAAAAATATTCTCAAAAATTCATTTTCAGTATAAAAAAAAGTATGTAAATATTGGAAATAGATATAAGTGCTTATATAACAGTGCAATTTTATTCCTTTTCGACCATCGCAAACGTCTTGGTCCTCTTAAACCTTCAAAATATGTACACCTTTATAATTTTTTTATGAAATTTTAATTTTGTTTTACGAATAAATTTGACCGTTTAGTTCTTTTTGACTCCAGTCATTATTACTTCAGCAAATTTTTGTCCAACGCATTTCAATTTAATATAAAATTTCAGTGTGAGTTTAATTCATACTTGTGAAATAGGAGCCATTAATAAAAGAACTGATGTTTCGATACTTATTACAAAAATTACAAAACTTATTATGCTTATTGTACCGTAATGACACAGCTAGTTAACAAAAAAAAACAAAGCTTTATTTCCTATTGATGAGACGAGGGGCATCTCAAGAATTGGTGTGGGACACATCCCATTGTAACTGTACCATAATATCGAAGCTACTCAACAGAATCGAAAATAGACGAGGGATATCACCTCAAAAACATAGGTGTAGCTCAGCACAAACAACTCCTCTTTTTTTCCCCTCTTTCGATCTTTTTTTTTCTGCTTCACTTCAGTTCGCTAGAATCAGTGAGTCGTCACATTATTAAGAGAATCAGTGCTATCTAAACGTACTCCATAATATTCCATAATTAGACTAGTTTTTGCCCTGACGCTATATCGGAAGAAATCAGAATTTTCCAGTTAAAATTTCTTCTCAAAAAGCTAAATGAAAAGAAAGAATTCTTGAGACTCAAACCCTACAAACATTAAACTAACCCAATTATAGATGATGTTATTATCAATTTCTCCCAAGACTTTTATCATACATCTGGTCAATTAAGTTAAAATCAATTGTTCTAATGGATAACGCTCGTTTTTCGCCCACACGTACTCGAAGTTAATGACAACATTTTTTTCTTCGAATTAACTTCTCAATATTATTCCTTGATTACCAGTCAAATAAAATATTAAAACGGAACAAATACATACCGGAATAGTTTAACATCGCAAAACAGTCATATAATTAGTTTAAATTTTTTCTTATTAATCATTACCTAAACTACTCTCTTTTAGGCCAGTAAATTCATTGAAAAGAATGAAAAACTGGTTGTTGTGATTTCTAATGCCCCCTGGGCGGAAATATTTCCAGACCAGATCCATAGTGGCTAACAGACTAAAGGGTGCAAGTCAGGTTTATAATGCCACCACAACGGTGTGAGTCCGATGTGACATCTCAATTTCGACCGTGCAACTCTAGTGGTGACAGCTGGGGGGGTTCCTACCCTCTCCGAACCTCTCTCACCTCATAGAGTGACTTTCCGGTCTACGGATTTTACGTACCCATATCCGACCTAGACACGGAAGTACTGAATAGCACTAATCGGGATTCGATCCGAGCACCCTCGGCGCCGAAAGCTGATGCGCCACCAATAGGCTACCTCGGATCCACTGAAGAAAGATATATTTTTGCATAGGAAATCGTTAAAGCAAGTTCTACTGTAATTATTATTATACCTTTCAGAACTTAAATGTTTTCTGCGGTAAGTTAAAACATGTTTCTGTCCACTCACCTTTCCAAATTTTCATTAATAAACGTTTTGACTAAACCAGACTTGCAGAATCAATATGTTTTGAGGGCCAAATTGTTTTACGGAAAATTGTTGTGGGAACTGTTGCCAGAATTTATGAATTTTTATTACACCTAAATTCCTAGAAGTTGAAAAGAAAAACTATCATGTTAAGCCAATGTAATTATATTATTAATAATTACAGTGGTACCTCCGAAAAGCGGACAGTCATGGGACCAGAAGTTTTGTCCGTTATTAGGAGGTGTCCGCTATTGGGGAGGACAACCATTTTATAAAAAACGTTTTTGCACTTCTGTTTCGCATTTGATGGAAAATTACGGCTGCAATTTGAATTTAAAAGGAAAAATTAATTAGGTAAGAAAAAAATAACGATTTCTTACTTTACTTTTTAATTGTGTGCTAATCGTTTTATCTTGCATTAAACAATCTCAAAATACAATGAATAGGTGCTAAATTAGTTTCATTACTACTGAAAACATCTGTTACCAAAGTTTGATTTCAATTTTTTACACAGCAAACTTGTTTTTCGAGGTGAATCTTCATAGGATTCAGCTTTGCTAGTCTCCTATGAATCTTCATTGTTCAGAAAGAACTGTTTCAATTGTTCGCTGTATTTCAGTGCTTCCGAATAATCTTGATTTTGCAGTCTTCCATTGGCGATTCCTGATCATCATCCTCAAAAAGGGCCAGTGTTTCAGTGGTGTCCCGAGGAATGAAGTTGGAAACATGCAGGTTTTCCTCCTCCATGGATAAATCATCGTCGATCTTGACATACTCTTCAATGTTGACGTTTGAATCCAAATTGGCTTCTAGATACGCAAGTTCTTTTTCGCTTTTTTTCAGTGGTACTGCCAGTTGTCACTTCGCTTGTACTCAAAATCCACCCTTTATAAAACATTTTAGAACGCACCCAGGTTCCACCTTTTTAAGGGCTGATGCAGTTCAGGAAATTGCATTCAAAACAGATACCGATTTACTAATTTTGCCACCTCTTCTCTGGATTTGCGGGAGATAATCTGTGAAAGCACAGGTCTCAGAAGCATCTTTCTGTATCGTACTTAAAAGCTGAGGATAATTCTCTGATCAAGTGGTTGTAGCATTGAAGTGGTGTTAAGAGTCAAGAAAACTAAGTTAACAGTTTTCCAAATAACGTTAAATGCTAATACTACAAATTACTAAATATTTTAAGTTTACTTATTTAGACACATTAGACTGTTATGACATTTAGAATTACAAAGTTTGCCAAAATGTTTTACATTTGCAGTTATCAGACTCGCATTGTACCTTCCAAACACATCGCTTATATCCCTGACGTCTAGAAAGAGATGATTTTCTAACACATTCTCGAAGTGATGCTGCTAGATCTAGAGCATCGTCAAAGAAAATAAATTTTTCTTCACAAATTGTGGACTGACTTCTGATACACAACTGTGACAGTTTTCCTTGTTTCGTTCCTAAACGATAAAACTCTTAATTTTGGATTTCTAATATCACCGCTAATAAATTTCGCGAATCATGTCTTGCTCTAATCAACGGTCAGTTGAACTGTCAATGTGTGGTACTCTTAGTTTCACTGTGTCACCAACTTTACCAGAAGGAAATTTAAGATTTTAAACTTTCAAAATTTTCTTTGCCTGTGATTCTAAACTTTCATTAGCACTCATTCTATGTCTTCTTACTTGTTCTTGCCTGCTTAAAATAGTTGTCTGGATTAAAGGGATCGCATCTTTCTGAGTCGCAAAATTAACTTTAGTTGGAGGGTCGTTTTGCGATAGATCCTTATTGTCGATATCAGAATCATCTTCTATTTCGCTATTGGTGTTTTCGGAAGCGTTATTAACTGTCTCTATTAAAGCCAGAAGCTCTTCTTCAGTTCTAAGATGTTCGATAGAGTTATTCGGGAAAGAAGACTTTTTCAAGACTAATTTTACAGGCGTCCTAAACATTGCTTCATGAGGAGTACAATTCAATCCTTCGTGAAGTGCTCTATTATTCATAAGTTGCACAAAGCGTAACCATTCGGATCATTTACTTGGTTTGATTGCTTTCAAACCAGGAACGTAGCATATATTCAATATCCTGGTTTGCATACTGGACCGAACCTTGCGTCTGGCTGTGCATAGGTTTTCCGTGCACAATTTTCAGACCCGGCCACATTGCACAAGCTTCTTCTACAATTTTGTCACTAAACTCGAGGCCATTGTCAATTTTCTGTACACTGGGGACTCTAAATATAGTAAAAATATCAATTAAGAGGTAAGCAACCTCTTCTGCATATTTGCTTTTTGGGGTACGAAACTGTACTTCGTCAAATGGTCTTGATAGACAAATATAAACTTAAAGTCATTATCTGGTTGCGACATCATGTCAATTAGGTAGCTCTACCTGGCATCTTGAGTTCATCTCTTGAAAGACCAAGTCCTATCTTGGGTACCTTGGGCTTTTTTATTATTATTATTATTATTTTATTTATTTTTTTAAATTTTTTAAAAAAATCTGTGATATTTTTTTTAATTAAAACGCTCAAGAATACAAGCCATTATTAAATATTTTATAAAATACGAGAAGGTAGCGAGAAAATGTCTACCTGCCACGAGATAAGAACTACTACTGAAATCACGTGGTTGTCACGTGGTGATAGAAGCCAAGCAGCTGCGCAAACTGAACGAATTTTGGTAAAATTAAGTACTTTTATCAAATTTACCATTACGAGTTGTGAATTGTGTAAACAAACCGGTTAATTTGAAAAGTTTTCCATTATTTATCATAGTTATCAAAATAATGGAAACTCATCAATATTAGTGATGTTTATGGAAGTTCTTCGTATTCATTAAAAAACAAGTCTACGGACCAATATTTTTTTATAGAATATAGTGTATAGTACATTATTCTACTCCAAAGTAGCAGTATTGAAACAATGGGCATCAGGCTCTTTGAGGGATAGCGTAAGATGTCAAACCTTGTAGACCGTGCAGAAAGGCAAATTGTGGAAGCGAGTTTGATTGGAGTATCTGTTACAACAGCCCCCATGGGTTTAGGTGTTTAGCGAGCTATGATATCGGAAGTCATGATGGCATACAGAGTTCACGGAAAGACATCCTCTGTGAAACAGAATAGTGGACGAAAGGGAAAGCTAAGTGAAAGAGACTGATTGGTGTTGAAGTGAACTGTGATCTGAAAAAAGAAGACAACTGCAGCCAAAGTGACCGTAGAGCTCCATCTGAATCTGCAGGCTCCAGTACCAGTCATTACATGTAAGAGAAAACTTCAAAAACAATACATTTACGGCAGAGTAGTAATTCCCAAGCCACTTGTAACAGATGTGAAAACAACCCGTTCTCTACAGTGGTGCCACGAGCACAAATCCTGGTCGAGTGATACGTGGAAATATGATATTTTGTTAAACGAATCATTGTTCACTTTGTTCTCTGCAACAGGACGTGCGTATGTCTGAAGAAAACCCACACAAGCGTATTATTATGCTTGTCTCATGCTAGCTGTCAAACATGGAGAGGAAATTTATTAGGGTTTCGGTGGCCATCTCATGGTTTTCAAAAGGGATCTATTGTAACCATGAATGGGAGATTGACTGGGAAGGACTATGTCGAACTTTTACCCGACCAGATCCATCCTCTGGTGCAAAAATTGTTTCCTGCAGGAGATGGCGTTTTCCATGATGATAATGCTCCGATCCATATAGCTAGACGTGTCAGGTCGTGGTTTGAGGAAAAACCAAGTCAAACACCTTATAGATAGATATATACATTTATATATATATATATATACTAGTTAGTACCCGTCAAAACATGACGGCTGGATAGTAAATAAATGTATACTAATACACAAATTATACTCAACACATCATTGCCAAATGTTGAAAATCCTACTAATGCTCAGAAACAAATTAATGTTTAAGCGGCCTCGTGCTTAGTGAGTATTTAAAAATGTCCCTGAGCATGCGCAGAAAGAAAATTTTTAATTGCAAATTATCGCTAATTAAGCAGCGCGAAAGAAACAATTTCCATCAGGTTTAATCTTATATTTCACAAACATAATTATCATAAAAATGGCAGAGAGAGATCTAGAGATACTCCGCGGCATTGAAACATGTCACTGAGCATGCGCAGAAACAGTGAGTTTCTAAAGCCAGATTGAAACATGCCACTGAGCATGCGCAGAAATCAAATTTTAATTGTAAATTATATCTCATTAATAAAAATTGCAGTTACAAAAACCAAATTTGACAAATCTACAGATTACAATCTTTCGTTTACGACCAAAATGAAGTAAATTGATGCAGTAGTTTTCTCTCACGGACTGCCCAAAAAGTCAGCTTAGCAACTTAAATATATATATATATATATATATATATATATATATATATGTATCCAAAAGAAGGGATTGAAGTTTCGTACTGGTAAGTGTAGCTGGCATAAAGAACGAGTGGCTGGCACGGCGAATAACTTTAAGTTCACCACCAGAAAGGAAGGAAGAGGCGATCTCAGTTCAATTTAATTTTTACCTTTCTGGAATTTTCGTGGAGCGTCATACAGTTACACACCATCGTTGCTGGACATTAATTCGTACTTTATGGCCTATTCCGGCCTCTGTCGGGATCGGCATTTACAGGACTATCATAGTTGAGATATCATTGCTGCATAATGCTGCCGAACAGCACATGGAAATATATAAAAACCGCAGCGCAATTTACATGTTTCCAGAACGGAGACAGACACCCAAAAGACCCGTGGAAACCCTAGTTGTATGTAACTTGAGTACAGGCGCGCAGAACTTTAATTGGCTAAAAACTGACACGTGATTAAGTCGCGTCATATGGGATGATGGTTTTGCGATGCTCGTTATATAATGCTTATGTAATGCTACGCGCGTGCAACAGCTTTAGGGGAAAAATAGATTTATATTGGTTGAATTTAGGTCGCAATCCGAGGATAAGGGGATGTATTCTGTTGCAATAAGATAAATGAATTTGGAAAAAGCATGTTAGGAGTATTTAAAAGAATTAAAATTTGTTTCATATATATACAGTGGAATCTCGATCGATCGTTCCCCGAAACATCGTTTTCCCGAATCCTTCGTTTATTTCACCCAGTCCCGACGGTCATATTGATTTGTTATGTTCCCGCATCTATCTTTTTCTAGCTTTTATCGTTCTGTTAAGTCGATCCCTTGAAAAACGATACATCGAGATTCCATTGTATATATATATATATATATATATATATATATATATATATATATATATATATATATATATATATATATATATATATATATATATTCGAACCCGTGTATTAAAATAAACAAATAACGAATTTACATTATACTGACTCCATAAATAACAAATATGTGTGGGTTTAATTATAAAGCCTATCAATATCAAGATGTTATTTGACTACTAAGAAAATTGCCTCTAGTTTTATCTGAGGTCTGGTATTCTGAAATATTTTTAAATAGCGAGAATTCTTTTGCATAGAAAAAAATAGCTTCAAAAACCTCAGATGATAAATGACGTGTAAAGCGCACTGGGTCACTAATTACGGCCTGCATAAAAGCAAAACCATATAATCATATAAAATATATTATCATTGTCATAGATTTTGTAATCAGGGTCATTAGGAATTTTATAGCCAGATTACACTGAGATTATTTTTCCTTTAAGATTATAAAAGAAAATAAATATTATTAATATTATAATTATTAATAATCTAATTACAATTGTAAAATAAAAACATGATAGTTTTTCTTTTCAACTTCATGGAATTTAGGTGTAATAGAAATTCATAAATTCTGAGCAAATAAACACTTGAATGAAATTATTCATCAAGAAAAGGTTGAAATTTTACTCATAGAAAATTTACATCGCTTTGAACTGATGTATTCGGATAAACGAGTCAGGTGTTTGTATAATATTTACTTCATGAATAAGAAATGTGAGTGAGTTTAATTATAATGCATACCAATATCAAGATGCTATTTGACTACTGAGAAAAAGGCTCGTTCTATCTAGAGTCTGTTATTCCACACCCTTAGCTTTAAAGAGCTGGGATAACACTACTCTTTAAAGCCAAGATTAAAGCTAAGATGGGAGCTCAGAAAGCCATTAAGGAGCAAAACAATAAAATAAATCAGTTGGTCATATAGATCGTTACTTCCCTCCTGTTGCAACAATCAAATAGAATTTATCAATATAGATATTACGGAAAGATATAATCCATTAATTGAAAATAGTTAGGAGAACTATTACTAAATCTGAATAATATATTTCAAAAGTAAAATCCCTTTTTATTTTGATATGGGATCCTTTTCAGGCTGCGGTTTACTAACCCTATTGGATAACTCAGTGTTAACCTACGGTAAAAATTTGTCTACAATTTACAGCTACATAAATGCTGATAATTCAATACAAATGGTATTTTCAGGATAGCCTGAACTTTTCTGCACCTTGCAACTGGATTCATTTTATAAATTTCGTCCACCAAAGGGAAATATGAGCGTTTTAAACACACTATACAAGATTATTTCCCCGAATAATTTAAGTTTTAAAGTATTATTTGCATTTTTTTAAAAAGCGAAAAATACCCCAGGGTGTAAAATTTTCTTCACAATTACGACGTACAATTTTTTTTTTTAAAGTCAATAAATCAAATGCGGAGATCCTTGGACACATTTTCTTCATACATTAACATTGAGATGACCGAATCCAATAGGGTTAGTGTACAGCTGTCTTAAAAAGTCACCTATGGTTTGATTAATAACGCGAAAAAATATTTAGTTCTTTCAATAAATAACGTACTGATCAGTAAAGCATTCTCATGTTACTAAATTATACTTTTATCCGTTTTATAAGTAGTTTTAAACTCCCTGCTACAAATACGATCAAAGCATGTAATTTCAAGGATATTTTCAATATTATTTATACTAAAATCGAAAGAATGTTGTTAAGATTATTTTATACGCAACCTAAATTTTAAAAAAAATCACATAGTCTCTTCTAACGAAACTACCGCGGGATATTAACGTAGCATTACTTATCGTTGCTTACCTCTTTTGTATGTTTATGTATATATGCGTTATGTGTATATATATATATATATATATATATATATATATATATATATATATATATATATATATATATATATATATATATATATATATATATTTATATATATACGTATGTATATATATATACATATATGTATGTTTCATTTTGGTACTTTTCTGTTTAAATGTTCACTGCTTGTCCAAGTGATACAGAGTGGGTTTGGTGCACTGCCAAAATTATAACTCGCGAAGTACGGACGTACAGTTATAGCGTCTGAAATTTTGCTTTCTGGAGAACCGTTAGGGAGGTAAATAATCCTATTTTAATATATTTCTATATACATGTTCAGTAAGTTACTAGGTATCTTAACTTCACTTAGTAAACATTTATATGCAATGAAACTCATCTAGAAGAGTCGAGTTTCGGATTGTGTTGCATTCAACATTTTGGAAACTCAAAGCCATATTTCATTGGCTGAGTATGATCGATAATAAAGTGGAATATGATATGCATGTTAATCAAATTGAATACAAGATAAAATTAATTATAAAATATTTAAAAAATTATAGTTAACATACACTGCTGGTCACTGTAAATGCAACACCCTGAAGAAAACATGCAAATAACATGAAATTTACAACATGCATTAGCGGAGGTGAGATATGCAAATGATTAGAATTTCAGCGCAGACGCACATCACGCGCGCCTGTGGTGCCACTTCAAAGCGCTATTTAAGGCTTGGAGATTTCGACGATTTCAAGTTCGGCAATTGTGTTTTTCTTGTGGTTTTTAAAAAAAAACGATCAATTATGCCTCGTCGAAAACAGCGATCATCTTTTTATCAAGTATCCGAGTTCGACAGAGGAAGGATAGTGGCCTACCGAGATTGCGGATTATCTTGCAGGGAAATCGGTAGTCGTGTTGGACGAAACCAAACAACTGTAATGCGGATATGTGATCGTTGGATGCAGGAGGGTACGACGGACCGGCGTGTTCGATCGCATGCACCTCAGCGCACCACTTCACGTGATGACAGGCAAATTGTCACATGACAGTGACGGATCGCTCAGTCACATCAAGAACCATAGCACAGCACATGCAGTCTGTAACGC
The DNA here is from genome assembly GCA_907164885.2 of Dolomedes plantarius. Lineage (NCBI taxonomy): Eukaryota > Metazoa > Arthropoda > Arachnida > Araneae > Dolomedidae > Dolomedes > Dolomedes plantarius. The sequence goes on from OU015493.1 coordinate 179,878,535, forward strand.
ATCATCCAGTGTCTGCGCGTACCATTCGACGCCGTTTACAGCAGAGTGGTCTATCCGCAAGACGTCCATTGCTTTGTCTACCCTTGACGCAGAACCACAGACGTCTCCGCCGCCAATGGTGCGATGACAGAAGGATGTGGATGGCAGAATGGAATAAAATTGTCTTTACTGACGAGTCACGCTTCTGTCTGCAATACCACGATGGTCGCATTCGAGTCTGGAGACACCGTGAAGAGAGGATGCTGAACAGCTGCGTTATGTACCGCCACACTGGTCCTGCACCGGGTATTACGGTATGGGGTGGTATTGGATATCACTCTCGCACACCTCTAGTACGCATTGCCGGTACTTTAAACAGCCAGCGCTACATCTCCGAGGTGTTGGAGCCAGTTGTCCTTCCTTACCTTCAGGGCTTGCCCACAGCCATATTTAAACAGGATAATTCGCGACCACACGTGGCACGCATTGTCCAACGGTTCTTCGTCAATCGCCAGATTGAATTTGCTTCCCTGGCCGCCGATAGAAAACATCTTTCACCGATAGAAAACATGTGGTCCATGGTTGCTCTACGATTGACCCAGATTCCATCCCCAGCTGCCACAGCAGATCAACTTTGGCAACGTGTGGATGCTGCTTGGTCTGCTGTACCCCAAGAACTCATCCAAAGTCTCTTTGAATCAATGCCGAGGCGTGTGGCAGCGGTGATCTCCAACAATGGCGGCTACTCTGGCTACTGATTTTGGCAGGAACCACACTTCACAGAAGTCTATAAATTTATTCATTTGATACTTGGTCAACATGTTATCTACAAAATAAATTTTGTTGTGATATCTCTTGTCTTTCTTGGTGTTGCAATTTGGGTGGCCAGCAGTGTATGATAGATAATAGCAATATTATTAAACTTGCTTAAAATATGTTTTTTTATTAATTTGGTCGCAACTTACCTAATTCCCCCAATAAACTGTGTTCAAAAAGAACAAATGCAAGCATTTTTTCCGACAATTTTCATGATACAATTTTACATAATAAATATCCTATTATAAAACTGATTACAATCGTATTCATTCGAAAACAATAGCATGTTTTCAGTTAAATTTTATCTTTTCACTAAATTTAATAATAGATCTTACGTTTTTGTTTTACTTCTGCTGATATGCATTTTTCATTATATTAGTTTTTTAGCATAATTCAATATGTCTGAGTTTTTAACCACCAATGCAGTTAAAAATATTCATTGATTGCCTTAAAGCTACAAATATAAATATATAGTACATATATACACTAAATATAAACTATTTATGTAAAATAGTTGTTGATTGTCTTGTAAGTTTTTGACAAATATAAATATATATAATACATAGAGGTACGTAATTTTCTTATTTACGAAATAGATACGAATAAGTGCGAAATTTGCCAATATTAGCGAATAAATGCGAAAATTACTTTTTTTACTACTTTTCGACGAAAACTCGGCGATAAACGGTTTTTTAAGCGATATTTGATGATAATAGTGATAATTTATCAACATAATTGCTTAACTAAGAACATCCGTGGTCTTTAACTGAGAAATCTCACTCTCCTTCGCATTTGCTCCAAATTTCTTCATGACAATTCATCCGTACCGGAGTCGAACCTAAAAATCTAACTGTAAAAATCAACCATCAACTTTTGTGGACAAATATAGTACATTTAAGAACGTCTCTTGAGCACCAAAGTCGTGGATATTTCAGCTACTTACAGTATTCAAAGAAGAGACCCCTGTTGATTGAAACAAGATTTTAATTGAAACAAAATACTGCTACCTTAACATTGCACAGGCAGCTACGGAGCCTAATCCCGTTAACAGAGTAGATGCTGAGATATTTTAGTATGTACAACATAGTAACTAATGGCTAAAGGCAAAGACTTAAGGAACATAATGTGGAGACAACTTCAATGTTATTTTTTAACTCAGAATTTTGATACTTACCAATCCAAGTAAGTAAACTTGTAATTTTTTTTTAAATGCGAAATTATATATATTGTATTTTTGTTGTTGCAAAATTTCGTTCTTTATTATGCGAAATTCACGTATCCTAATAATACACTAAAAATAAACATATTCCATTTATTCCATCCCTAATTAGAATATTTTTATTCTAATTTGGGAATAAAATATCACACGTCAAATTTTTCTACTGCGTGAGGTTGTCTTGGATTCGACGCACGTTTATAAGTGCATATAGCTTCTCCTAATAATGCGATTGTTCGACAATGGTAAGCCATAAAAACCATTTAATGTATACTAGGTCAATATCATGCTCCCCATCTGCAATTGTTCTTTGTCGCTACTGTACAAAGGCAAAAACAATCCCGCGGCCTTGTAATGCATAGATTAGTAATACAAGCTAATAGTCCAGTCAAAATAAAAAAAATAACCCGTCAACCTGGGCAAAATTGCTTCACAAGAGATTGAAGTGGTATTCAACTCAACAAATGTTGATTTATAACATATCTAAAATCAGACAATATCCCACCATGGAAAAATAACGAAAAATCAAATTAAAAATGGCCTCTGTTTTTCGAACTTTTGATTATTTAGTTTGAAGATATTTTGTAATATTTAGGGTAATGAAAGCACAGCCTTTAAATATCATTGTACATATTTAAACAACATAGAAATTATTTGTTTAAACAACAGATTTATAAATATAAACATATTATAAATATAAACATATTTTATTTAAAGATGGTTCTCACAAAACTTTTCCCTAATCAGAATATTTTTATTTTTATGAAGGAGGATTTTTAAAAAATATTGTGATTAGTTTCCAGCTATGAAAGTTCAAATTTCTATTTGCTTACCCTCACCATTAATTGATGGGCACTAAAGCAGGTGGTTAATAACCATACTGGATTCGCTCGGTTCAATGTTAACTTATAGAGAAAATTTGTCCACTGACTGTCGACTTGGATTTAGAGGGTGTGCAATAAAGAAATACATTTTTACTCGGCCACTTCCCTCATATTAGAAATTTCATCTACCAAAGGAAATTATGTGCATTAAAAATACATTATACCCCATTTTTGACAGCATCATTCAAATTTAAAAATATTATTTGAGTTTCATTTAAAGAATTAAAGAGATACCTGAGTCGAAAATTTCTTTCTTTTTATGGACTACAATTAAAAAAAATCTTTCAATCCAAGTTGACAACAACTGGAAATATTTTCTCAATAGGTCCAGTAGGGATAAAAACCCAGCAACCTTTAGAGCACTTATTTACCCTCCCCCACTGTTCCTGTTTTGTACCATAAAACATTAAAAATACTTTTGATATTTGTATTCACTAAACTGAGTACTATACTCATGATAACTATAACAAGTAAAATGTATATATTTCAAGATAAAAATAAGATGGTTTTTAACAGGAAGAAGGCATTAACATCCAAACGAAATAAACAGAAATCCTGCACTTAGAGATAAACGTAGGGTAAGTATGCCGAATATGAGGCCCCTTTTTATTTTCATATATAACTAGGAAAGTAAGTGTAGGATTATAGTACCAACTTGATATACTTTTAATACATATATTTCACTACATATAACAATAACAGAAAATTGAAAATTACCTTACAATTTTCTTGTATTAAACGATGAATACAAGTGTTCCATTTTTGGGGTCTCAAAAAAGTAGTCCTAATACGAGACCCCCATTCTACAACGCTAAATATAAATTAGATTTACTGAAAAGTTCGTAAAAACAAAACTGTACGCAATAATTAGATAACAGTTATCTATATACACTAATAGGTGAAAAAGAAAAATGACATTTTAAGCAAATTATTTGGTTTACACTACAGATTTTGTTTACTTTTTGTTTTCAGATTCAAGCTTTTCATATTATTTACAATAAAAAGTTCGCCAGCTGCACAATCTTCATGGTCCCACCTGAAACACCTTTTAAATTGACGCCACTGTTCTCCCCGTTTGTCTACTGAAAATAAACAACCACAAAAAAGACATTCAGCGTCGTTTTCATCAATGCTATCACTACTACTGTCACGGAGAGAAAGTTTTTTATCATCTTCAAATGAGCTGCGATCATCAGAGCTATAATTAAGCTTATTCGTTCTCTGATTTTTAACTAATGTTGTATTTTCATCCATCTTTAATTTCCCCCTTCCTGTAGAGACCCCTTTGCCTTTTCCTTTTCCCTTGATTGTTTCCTTATCCTTTTCTTTTTATCTTTATCTCATTTTCCTTGTTTATCCTTTGGTTTCTTATATTTTAGCTCTATTCCTTTTTTTTCTTGTAGGAAACAAAGTTTTTGTCGAATTTGCTGTAGTTATTTTATTAATGCTATCAATCAATTTATTTTTATAGGGCGTTGATGTGACAATATCTTCTTTACAAACCCCACTTGGTTTCGAGGTGTTTTTCTCAGGTAACGTAGTCAAGGGATTTATTTCTTCAGGAGTCATTAAGAACTGGTTTGAATTTGTTGTTTGATCAATACCTTCCACATTGTCATTACTGCTACATGGTTGTGGATTTTGCCTGGGTGTCATTGCATCTGCAGCTTCAGAGGAAACAAGGATGTGAGAGTGAAAACTAAAATGCCTAATATGAGACCCTATCTCATATTAGGCATGCTTCGGGGTCTTATATTGGGCAAGACCATGTTGTTGAACACGCCAACTAATTTTTTAGGTTAGGATTTACGTTAGCTTAAAAACAAACAGGCGTGATTACACTCCACATGTATAGCTATATATCTAATACTAACAGTTTTAATAAGAGTCTCACTTTGAAGATGAAAACAGCAAATGAAAATGATGATGCAAAAAAGTCAACGTACACACATTCAGGAAAAAAATACTGCACCTTTGTGTGTGCTTGCAAACACTCGACTGACTCACCGATTACGAATGATACAATAGACTGCTCCAGTCGCCAGGTGGCAGCACTTTATGCGTCCTATAAGCTGGGGTATCATATTAGACAAGGTTTCATATTAGGCATACTTACCCTGCCTTAAATGCAAGAGTCTGTAGCAAGTAACAGAACATACAAAAACTAAACCATTTTTTATGGTTTACAAAGTTTGGAAACCATAAAAATAATGGTTTAGTTTTTGTATGTTCTATTACTGCTATAGAATCTTGCACTTAAAGTGCGTTTAGCTCTAAGTGCAGGATTTCTGCTTATAAGTAGTTCATTTACCTATAATGAACTTATTTGGAATCGAAAATGTGAGAAAATATCAATATTCACAATAAGGAGATTAATAATAATATTAATTTTAATTAATAAAATGTTAAAATCAAAATCGATATTCAAATACTTCTCAGAGAAAATTTTCCCCAAATATTAGAAAATCACTAATTCAAACTCGAAATTAGCAATCCAAGAAAACATAAAAGGTCCATGGGGTAAAAAAATTGACAATATATAAGTTAAGCTACATGAAGAATGCAATAAAATAAGTTTATAAATGTCAATGTGTGACGTCTACATGGATTGATAGAAACATTCTGAAATAAATACATTAGCAACCATCATTCTTCTAATATAAGAATAACTTGCATTCCAAATAAACTGCACACGTTTAATAAAGTTATTATATTAAAATAATTTCATTCAACTGGATAAAAATAAAAATGTGAAAAGAATTTTTGTGTAAATAGAAATATCTGCACTTACTTCCATAACCATGTTTGAACTGTTTAAATAATTTTTTCAGATGCATACTGTATAGAATTTTCTTATTTCTTCCTGAAACATAACAGAAAAATATTTTAATTTTATAATTAAGTATAATTAAACGCCGAATTAAAAAAAAATTGCTTATATATGTTTACTAGTAATATTTCTACACGTAAAGAAAAGTAATGTATCAAGATGAACAAAAATAAATTTTTTATATACCATGTTTTTAAATTTTCTGTTCAATCATATAAACTTGACAATTATATATATTAATAAATACTTTTTAAAATTTTTTGATGAATTATCCCATCAACTTGAAAGAAAATGAAGTTAATTGGAAGTTAACTTGCGTTTAACTTTTCGTTCCCGTCTCGGCCGATAGAGGGCTGCACCAGTCTACAAAACAAAATTAACTGAAAAGATTTCAATTCTGCTTAAAGATGGCTAAAAGTATTATAATAATGCATTGTCATCGTGTTCTGAGCTATTCTAAAAGGTTTAAATGTCTAGCTCGTCGGGAAGTTAATTAAAAATTGGTTGCAAGATTTGTACCGGACAAACACACACACAAACAAACAAACAAGCAAGAAAACGAGTTAATAAAAACAAGGTAATAAAAATTTAAACGCGGATATAAAATCTATCGTATATCGACACACCTTTTTATTATAAATGAAAATAAATATTTGAAGATTCAATTTGAAATCAACAATGTAAATACATCCTTGAAATATTAAAATTTCAGCGGTATTGTCTGAATATGCCATTAAATGGCTTGTAAGAAGTGTGAGCTAAGCAATGATCACCCTTAGATAATAAAAAGTCCCTAATAGGAAGATAAAAGGAATTAATTTTTTTTTTAATTTATGAAAAATTTAAAAAATATATCAATTTTTGAGAACACATAATTTTATTTTAAAATTTTAAAATTTTAAGTTTAGACTAAAATAAATATTGTAAGTCGGTACTTTAAATTTGTTTCACATTCCTATATGTAATACCCTAAAGCAAACACGCTGCTATAAAATTTACTCCTGGACCAGTTTTTCGTTGAAAAATGGGAGAAAATTTTACGTTATATTTTAAGGTTTTCCTACGTTTTCATGATCGGAGTTACGATGAAGTAGCTGAAAAGAATTTAATAGTTCTCAATATTTTCAATTTTTAAGGGTGGACAATAAATGGCACAAAAAATTTACCCCGTACTGTTTTAGCTACCCGAAACATTGATGAATAATGGGCGAAGTGAGCACAAACGAACGAAAAAAGCTATCTCCTTGAAAACGTTGAAACTGAATGGGAAACTGAAAGCTTCAATTTAGGAATTACAATCGATGAAAAATTTTCCATGAAACTAGATCTAAACAAGAGATTGCTAATATTTTTAACGTAGGATTACGTTCCACCATAACTGTCCATCCCAATGCAACATTTCAGATGTCCTGCGTCACGAGTTCTAATTTTGGCAGCGTGCCAAACCCAGTCTGTATCGTTTGGGCAAGCAGTAAACAGAAAAAAGTTAAACAGAAAAGCCCCAAGATGCGTAAAAAATTATATATATATATATATATATATATATATATATATATATATATATATATATATATATATGTGTGTGTGTGTGTGTGTGTGTGTGTGTGTGTGTGTGTGTGTGAGTTTGTTTGTTTATATACAGATATATACATTTATATATACATGTATAAATACAAAAGAGGAAAGCCACGATACGTAATCCTACGTTAATTTCCAGCAGTAGTTTCGTTAAAGGGGGCTACATGATTTTTTTTATTTATTTGTACTATTGTCTGTTTCAGAAAAAAATTTATCCAGAAAAAGAATGAAACTATATGAATTGAACTGTGATGAGTCTCTTCCAAAAATATATCATAGGTCCGCAATGATAAAATTTTTTAAACCAAAGAAACCTGCTGTCATAACTGAGTTCCTCATTTATAAGCATTGATCGCAAATGTTTATCTCCGGTCTTTGTGAGAAATAATCTGACTATTTCGTCAGTTATTATACTTTGTTGGAACGAAATTAGATTCAAGAAAACTGATTTGAGTGGGAAAAAGCATCTCAAGGGCTTGGAAAAATTAACAAATATATTTTTCGGACTCTAGCATATGTACCGTTATAAAACAATTGATAAACACCGACGTTTTGCAATGTGAACAAAGATCAATCATGTGAACAAAGATCAATCAATTTGAAAATTTTTGTGAAGGTTGTTCATGTAATTCAAAATTTTAAGTACGTAAATCAAAGGCAAAAATACGCTTTTTTAAACAATTTATACATTTCCCTCCTTTTTCGTGTTAGATTTTTCCGTACACCAATATATGCTTTACACATGAATACATTCAAACATATAAATATAGGTAACAATTCTTCATTAAATTTTCTTTCTTATAATAGAAGATTTATTTTTCTGAAAAATTGTGCTTCTATTCATAATCTATATACATAAAACAGTTCAGTGACTGACAGATAACGCACAGACCAAACCGCCGGACCTAAAGGATTGAAATTTTGGATGGAGATTCTTATTATGTGTAGGGGTGCACTAAGAAAGATTTTGAAAAATGATTCTAAAAATTTTTTAAATGAAATTTTTAAGTTTTTTTGTAACTTTTTAAAGTTTCATTTAAAATATTAATTTGATGATTATAATATTTATATCACGAGAAATATCATAAAAATACCTTTCAAATGCAATCTTTTTCGAATCATTACCTCCATTTTCTGATTTTTGGTGAATTTTTAAAGATTAATTTTTAGAATTTAATTTATTAACTGCTGATCGCGTGGTTTCTTCTATTTTTGTGATGCTTTAAATTAATTTTGCGTCACGTGCATAACAACGAAATAAATTGACAAAAGAAGTATTAAAATACAGTAAAAGATCAAATTTAACTACTAAACTAATTGAGAGGGCTGTTTTTTAAGAAGTTAAAGGGACTCACTACCCTTAAATTTTTAAAACATTCGAGTTTGGAAAAATATATGTTAATGCCTGATCATTTCTGAACAAAATAAAGCAAACGGCATGAAAATATTCCGCTTAGTTCCGGAGATACTGATACACTAAATATTTAATTACTGATAAAGTTTATGGTAAGAAAAATTTTAAACTCATTTTTCTCAAAATGTAATTTTGCATCATTCCGCAACTGATATCTCAAAAACTATAAACATAATTCCATGAAATTTTTATCACTGCATAATCATGTTATTTTATTGCGTCTGAACTAGAATTACGGCAATTACTGCACATTTTGTTATTTTTTCAGCGTAAATTAATGCAAATATTTAAGGAAATATTAAGTATATTTTGAGGAGTTTTAAAAAACTTGATAAACAATTTTAATGTTGAATGTTTTATGTTTAATTGTATTTTAAATTATTTATTTTAAATATAAAACAGGAATGATATATTTAAGTGTAAAATTAATTTTATAGTTTTGCGCGCAAGCCAGTATACAATAAAAATGCTTAAAAAACAAGGTATATCTAAATCATTTTAAAAAAATTATTTAAAATTATTTGGAGAGTTGAAAATTTGTTTATTAAAATAAATATATCAATTTATCATATACGTAAAATTTTGAAAAATTGGGAGTAAATTGAAATAGTTACAAACAGTCAAAAAGTATTTAAATATCCCTTATTTCCTCGGCTTCAGAGTCATGAGTCCCCTTAATTCAAATTAGTATGTTTTATGGATATTAAACATACAGATTAATTGCATATATTGGCCGTTTTATTTAATTTGAATGTTCTCCATTGTAACGAAGTACGAGTATGCAGCGAGTAGTGCATAGAATCTTCTTTTAATACTATTTATTTAAAGAAGGCTTCATAACAATGTATCACAAATGGGGTAGTAATAAGTCTAATCGAATTCCTAACCATAATGTCCATACAGTTAAAGTATAAATAAGAACAAATATCTTAAGATTAAGATAGAAATATCACGTACACACTGTATGAAACAAAAATTTTATCTCCTTTTTTTCTTGTCAAAATGACAAAAATGCTGTAAAGTGCAGAAAATTTCTCGCAAATGGGTAAAGAAGAATATGGGATACGCTGCAATACATACATCTTCCGAGATTGTTTCGAAAAAACTTCTGAGGCCTGATTTCAAATGTACTTAAAAAATTTAGATTCTAAACCCGGTCTGTTGGCACTACATATATTTCCGATGTTCTGAGTTGGTTGGTTGGTTGTTTGGGGTTTAATGGCAAAACGTCCAGAAAGGACATGCTGCGCCAAACATATGGTAAAACCCGAAAAAACATTATGTATGTCAGCTATTTGAAACCATAATCCAGTGTAAACATGAGAAAAATATGATTTATAAAAAGAAATGATTTATAAAAATGATGCGCAAACAATTATATATAAACAATTATATATATAACAATTATATATAAACAATTGATATAAAACAGTGATAAAAGGATTCAAAGGTATGATTTCAACTAGCAGTAATCACGCCTCAGTAAGACCTCATGGGGTATGACACTGCCTCTGCGCAAACCTCCCAAATGTGCATAGATTACCATTATTTATACCATTTTTCCACGAAGAGTTTTTATTCATAAAAGATTCATTCATTTCCGTTTCTTTCACACTACCATACTTGATGTTTTTTTTCAATCAAGCAGTATTTGCATTTCAACAATAAAAAATAAAAAATGCTTACTGAAATTCCCCAGATACCGAACATGAAATGCTACGTATAGTACCAATGTATAGCACGTCATCGTTTCCTTTTCACACAGAAAAGCAAAATGCTTACATCTTCAGATTTTAAAACGAGTTATAGTTTTCAAATATCATGTAAATTAAAGTTTTCTCCCCATATTAAAAGCAGTTTTTTAAGATAAAATTTAGGGTGATAAAAGTCATATGTAAGTATCATACATTGAACACAAATCCCAAAAACTGAGACTAAAATTCTACCAACTGAACTACCCTGGCAATGAAAAGAACTCACATTTGTAGAATTTCCTTTCTGTCAAAGGTATTGAAATTCCTGTATCTCATATTCAGTAGGGTGGCAGAGTCGCTTCTCTAAAAAAAAATTTCAGGTAGTTTCTTCTTACGAAACTACGGGCTTCACCCCTAGCCTCGCTACTCTCGTTCCTCTGGTGAATCAAGTGAATGAATGACTCAATAGTTTTTTACAGCGATTGAGTCATTCATTTGTTTACAGTTGAAGCTTCCCCCCCCCCTCCCGACGAAATGGATGAAGCCCGGCGAAATGGATGAATGGGTGAAAAATCGGATCTTCTTTCAAAGGAAGCGAATGAGAAGATTTTTTTGAAGTATTTCTTTAAAATTCAATTAAAAATCGAAATTTTAAGATAGATAATTAAAAAATAGAGATTTTAAGACTTGAAATGAAGTTTATATGAATGAGAAAGCTTTCATCTTCCAGTTGATATAAATATTTTCTTTGTAACATAATAAGTCTGAGCGCATCGAATTTATATATCTCGAAACGCATAAATTTTTCAAAAAAAAGGGTTTTCAATTTTAATAAAAATATCAGTCTGTTTTAAATTATTTTTAAACAAATGAGGTCTTGTTTGAAGGAGAAATGTCTGTAGTCTTAGATTGTAAAAAAAAAAAAGTTCTACGATCCTTTTTTGGCGAATTATCGTAATCTGAACATGAAAAAGTCAATATTTTCCCACAAAACCCCACAAGTCCGACGAATATTAGACATGTCTTACTTTCTTCCCCACATTGTTCTGCATCGATTCGTATCGGTCTCGACCCCATACCCGCAGCGGTTTCGGAGGAGATAGCGTGACAAGCTTTTGACAGCGGCGGCGGCGGCAGCGGCAGTTAGTTCTTTTTAGAATAGAGAGACTACCGCTGGCTATTAACGTAGGATTACTTATCGTCGCTTACCTCTTTTGGGTGTATATATGTATGTATGTGTTATGTAATTATGTATATATGTATTTATATAAATGTACGTGTATATATATATATATATATATATATATATATATATATATATATATATATATATATATATATATATATATATATATATATATATATATTTATATATATATATATATATATATATATATATATGTGTGTGTGTGTGTGTGTTTGTTTGTGTGTGTCAAAATTTTGACGCATTTTGGTACTTTTCTATTTAACAGTTTACTGCTTGCCCAAGCGATACAGACTAGGTTTGGCACGCTGCCAAAATTATAACTCGTGAGGTACGGATGGACGATTTTAGCGTCTGAAATTTTGCTTTCTGGAGGACTGTTATGGAGAAACGTAATCCTACGTAAAAATCAACGTCGCCAGTATTAAGGTTTTTCGAAGGAACTGAATGCCTTTTAAACTGGGAAAACACAACATAGTATTTGTTAACAAATATCATTATTTTTCCTTGAAAAGTAAATCAAATAAGATTTTCTCTGAGGCTTGGCTCTGAGGAACAGCACCTCTCAAGAACTACCTTTTATGTTTGGATATAAAGTACGTTTCTTGGTTAGGGGATAATAACTTCATAGGTATACTCCAGAAACTAAACTAAAAGTGGCAACTTCACACTTCTAGAAAACAAATCCTTTTGCGTTTAATGATTTTTTAACAAAGTCCGTTAATATAACTAGATCATTTCCTGTTACAAATTCACTATAAAAAAGAAAAGGAAACTCCCTAACATCATATGTTTTACTTTTCAAAATTTCTTTCATGAAGTTTTGGTGGATAAATATTTTATTGCACAGACAGAAATTGCATCTACAAATTTTATAGTTTCCATAAAAGTAGTAAGTATTCTCTACAATAATATTAAACGTTTTCTACGGTTTTAGAAACTATAAAAAATGTTTGATATTATCGTTCAGAACAATCCGAAAATTGTGCATGGTGATTTCACTGACAAATGCTAATAATCAATGAAAGACTGTTCAACTTCTTTGCTTATATCTTACCTAATCTCCAATATTAATTAATTATATTGAAACAAAGGGTATCTAAAAAGAGAATACCTAACGAAGCTCCATTTATTTCGTTTCCTTTTTGTCCAGAGAACAATAATGTTCCAGAAAGGAAATGCACGCTCCATAACAGTCAAACATGTACATTTATGTAATTAATCAGTAGGAAAAAAACTTTAATAAGAAAATTCTAATGTATACACACAAATCAGTCTCATTCGAAAATAAAACTGGCTTCTATTTCGGTAAATTTTAAGGATAAGATTTCTTTTCTAATAATATTTTTTTTACTGAGAAAGATTTTAATTAATTGAACCAAAAGTTTTCGATTTCAGTTGTACCTATGTCCAATATATCAGAAGTGCATTTTTATCCTAAATTTTAAAACTTCAGTTATGGGAGGAAATCTTTGGTCTAACCCAAGGAAATATTTCCAGATTAGTCTATCTGAATACGGCAAGATCATTTCTGCAAAATAACAAATCTAAAGATACAAATCTAAACATACCTCAAATAGTAAAAAGCCAACAATCAAGAATTTCTTTCGAACAGTGATTTCCAACCTTTATCGAGTCTAGACCATCATCTATGTTTTCCCTGTACCCCCTGCATATTTTCATTAAAAAGGTCTTTTAAGACACACAAAAACACACATTAAAATGCATTTCCATAAATTCCGTCTAACTGTTTACTTTAACAAAAATAAAATTTATAAGAAATGGAGAACATTAAGAAACACACATCCCTCGGTCAAAGGTGTGTAAAAGCAAGAAAAAAACAGGACAGAACCTCAAGAAAAATAATGCACCACCGTATTGGTTCAGAAATATATAACTATAACTTCCTATCCAAATAAAATTGCTTCATTCCGGTGGGGAAAACAGCAATAGTAATAGCTGCAGTAGTAATGGCAAAAGTGACAGCACAGGCTAATGAAAGACAAGCTAATGTTTAGAATTTGAACGGCGATTTTCTTTTTAACTCTAATTAAATGTGGTAGATTTGTAACGAACTAAGTTTGTTGTTTGAATGAAACTTTTACCTTTAAAAAAATACTGTGCAACAGTTTCATGGTAAACAAATATTGACATACTTTTTCGGTGAAATTCGATAAAAAGTAATTTTAAGTATATTAAACAATGTCAACCCCCCCCCCCCCTAGAAAAGAATTTGTGAACCGGAAGGTGGGTGATACTAACAGGTTGGGAACCCCAGTTCTAGATTATTGAAATATTTCATAACCACATTTGGCACAAACTTTCGTTTGATTAGAATAGCCAATATTTCTGGTTTAACCTAGAATATAGATTGCGGTCCTATAGCATGCCGGAATAGGTACGCAAAAGAATTTTCCTGGCACTCGGAAGTTGAATTTGGAGAACTTTTCTTCAGTATTTCTAAAAGGCTGTTTGGGGTGAAATGTCTATAGAACACTATTTTGATGCGTTTAATTAGTTTTCCTCAGTCATAGTGATATTTATCGAATGCAGGCTTAGCACTAGTTTACATAGGAGTCCGGTATCGGAAGCATACAAGAAAAGATGGCGTTGAGACGGAAATAAACCAATCACAGACGTTAAAAATTTCGTTGCTAATCGTTTGGAGGCTTGTCATTGGTTAAATATATTTCAATACTTTATCGCTTCCGCTACCGGACTCCTATATGAACAGGCCCTTAGACGGCGATTGTGACTTTGATGGTAGTGTGTGTTCGTTTCCAGGAGAATAACTGTAATATTTAACTGGATTTAATGATGTGATGTTTCATTTGGAAAATTTATCAAGCGGTAAATTTTGTATTATTCTAAATCATTACACTGTGTGTTAATGAAAAATATTCGTTAAAATAACTTTGAACTGAAGGGAATTTCAGTTAATTAGCATTTCGACAAGAGTAAACAGCAGTAATAAACGAGGTCAATTATAAACCGATTTATGGATAAAAACTGCAACGTGATTAAGAGATAATTGTAGAGAAAGTGTTTGACTTAATGTATGTGGATGAAGATCCGAATATTATTTGAATGTCTGGGATATTAGTTGAATTAGGCTCAATTTCCTCAAAGTACGTGCATACACTTAAGAATGAAAGTCAATAACATAATGTTTCGGTGAATAGCTGGATATCATTCCTGTGCCCGAGATGTTCTTGAATTTGTACTCAATAGTAAGGTAAAGGTGGACCAATTTTTTATCGGTATATATGAGTGTTCGAAATAATAGACGACGCCTAATAAGCCTTTTCATGAGTAATATCTCTTAGTGTTAGCCACCCCACAAATTTCATATAGAAGATGTTTAAATCCATGGGCAAGCGTAATGTTTTCTTTTAGGTCTTGGGTTTATCAAAGATCAGTTTGTTCCTCTAAAAATAATTCATCTTGGTGTAAAAAGCCACTATTATCCATATAATGGAAATTCGAAAAGGAGTGATAAACGCGATTGAGAAGGAAGATATTTTTTATCACATGACAATCAGTTTAAATCCTTCACAAAAGCTGCGCGCAATTCATTCATGTAGATTTATTAGCATATGCGGGAATCTACATTTTTAGCCTTATGTAATCAGTCCTGGAAAAGAAACAAGAATGGGACTGAAAGAAATTTTGAGGTAGCCTCCTCATTAAATTGTTAAAATTCGATATACATTTAAACGAATAACAAAACTACTTTAACTCCTTACTATTGCAACTCAGTTCTTTAAAAATGGCTTGCGATGCCATTTTGACTGAAGCTCCTTGCTACCCACATGAAAATTGATCTGAATATCTATCATCTATACGTGACATTTTGTGTTTTAAGTTGCTTCAGTGGAATTTTTAGTTACCGAATTGTTAAAATTGGATATAGATTTATACGAATAAAAAAACTGCTTTAACTCCTTACTATTGCAACTCAGTTCTTTAAAAATGGCTTGCGATGCCATTTTGACTGAAACTCCTTGCTACCCACATGAAAATTGATCTGTATATCTATCATCTATACGTGACATTTTGTGTTTTAAGTTGCTTCAGTGGAATTTTTAGTTACCGAATTGTTAAAATTGGATATAGATTTATACGAATAAAAAAACTGCTTTAACTCCTTACTATTGCAACTCAGTTCTTTAAAAATGGCTTGCGATGCCATTTTGACTGAAACTCCTTGCTACCCACATGAAAATTGATCTGTATATCTATCATCTATACGTGACATTTTGTGTTTTAAGTTGCTTCAGTGGAATTTTTAGTTACCGAATTGTTAAAATTGGATATAGATTTATACGAATAAAAAAACTGCTTTAACTCCTTACTATTGCAACTCAGTTCTTTAAAAATGGCTTGCGATGCCATTTTGACTGAAGCTCCTTGCTACCGACATGAAAATTGATCTGAATATCTATCATCTATACGTGACATTTTGTGTTTTAAGTTGCTTCAGTGGAATTTTTAGTTACCGAATTGTTAAAATTGGATATAGATTTATACGAATAAAAAAACTGCTTTAACTCCTTACTATTGCAACTCAGTTCTTTAAAAATGGCTTGCGATGCCATTTTGACTGAAGCTCCTTGCTACCGACATGAAAATTGATCTGAATATCTATCATCTATACGTGACATTTTGTGTTTTAAGTTGCTTCAGTGGAATTTTTAGTTACCGAATTGTTAAAATTCGATATAGATTTAAACAAATAAAAAAAATGCTTTAACTCCTTATTATTGCAACTCAATTCTTTAAAAATGGCTTGCGATGCCATTTTGACTGAAGCTCCTTGCTACCCACATGAAAATTGATCTGAATATCTATCATCTATACGTGACATTTTGCGTTTTAAGTTGCTTCAGTGGAATTTTTAGTTACCGAATTGTTAAAATTGGATATAGATTTAAACGAATAAAAAAACTGCTTTAACTCCTTACTATTGCAACTCAGTTCTTTAAAAATGGCTTGCGATGCCATTTTGACTGAAGCTCCTTGCTACCGACATGAAAATTGATCTGAATATCTATCATCTATACGTGACATTTTGTGTTTTAAGTTGCTTCAGTGGAATTTTTTGTTACATTGTTATTCGTTGTGGTATATACAAATGTAGCATCTGAATTTAAGAATTATGGAATGCACTGTAATGCTTGGGAAGACTTTGTTTAGGAAATAACTATTAGGAAAAAAACTTGTTTCGGGAAAATTTTATGTAAGAAAGGAAACATATTGACAATTGTTTAATTTATTGTTTTGGCCATTTTAGCACTCTGGAAAAACGTTTTGCGAGGTCATGTTGACCTCCGTTCCTAAACAGATAAAAAGTAAAACATTCCCGTTTATAATATATATTTCTATGATATATTTTTTTTACAATTTAAAAGAAAGGTGATTTAGATTTTTAATAAAAAAACAATCCTCACCAAGAATTTAGGTGCTCTCTATGAGCACAGTTACCAAATTATACAGATCCTTATTTATTGTATAGAGATGCTAAACTTATTACATGAAATGTATTGAACACATCCTCTAATTTGAGGCTACATTTAAGTATGTGCATTTCTAAAATTGTCAAAGAAAAATCTCTAGCAAAATTTGGTGAAGCCAGTCGTGTAGACAATCAGAAAAGTTACTCGTTCAATGAAATTCTGAAAACAATCTCTCTCTATTTTTCCTCATTTTGTGAACTCACATTCTATGCAGTCCAAATCTTACCACGATTTGATGCAGCAATCGAAAAAAAAGAATATTGCAATCAATTGATTTATTTAAGAGAAGTGGTAGCGGTTGGACTATGAAAAAGTTGATTATCCTCATTTGCATGTGGATAATTAAGGAGAAATTAGAGGTGGGTGTGGCTAGAAAAAAAACTTAAGATTAATAAAAGGTCTGCTAATTATCTACTGAAATGATATTAATTTTTTATTTTTTTTTGCCAAAACGTGTTAACTTTGTCCATATTCCTAAGAAATGAGTACAATTTTTCAATTATTCTAAAGTAACTTTTTACAATGAAACTGAGTAATATTTCAATATTTTCATTTCAAATAAAGTTTTACTTTTATCTTTAATAAATTTGTGATTTCAAATTTTGTAATTTATTCTTTCAAATATTATTATAGACATTTTCTTTGCAGCAACTTAGGAGCACACTTGACTCATTTACTTCGGCAGTGATTTACATGTTCTGTTTCTGCAACCCGGCAAGCTGTGGCCCCACTAGGCCAAATCGGCTGCTTATCAGTGCTGCTTATTAGTGGGTTCAGGCGGGCAGGTCTCTAAACCGAGGGTTCCGGTACTTTGGAAAATAAATCGTTTTTCAGGGAATGCCACTCTGGCACCTCTGGAGGTTTCGGATTTGCTTGCTTAAAGACAGCGACTGACTTTTGACAAAACATTGTAATGTAATACATTGTAACACCAGCGTTCGGTGGTCAGTTGCTGTCACGGTACATTCCATTCCAATATTTTTGCTACAGTCAGTGCCTGAACGATGAGTCGAGAACAATTGCGCTGTACTAGTCTCTCTAATTTTTTTTCGCGAATACCTTAGATTGTGAATTTACATGTCAGTGTAGGTCACATTAACCCGTCATTGGTCGTGCTATGACCAAAATTAACTAAAGAACAGATTAAGAATAAAATTAAGAATTATTACATAAATATATGGCAAGAAAATTGGGAGAGAAGCACTGTAGGAAGGAAAGTATTTGAGGTATTCCCTAGAGATTCTACGAAAATACTGTCGGCAGATTTCCTTGTTAATCAAGCAATAACTGAACATGGCAGTATAGGAGTCTATCAAAACAGATTTTTTGCTAAAACAGATCTTTGTGAGTGTGGCAATATAAAAACTATAAAGCACTGTATATACAATTGTAGCAAATGGGCTGAAGCACGAAAAAACTTACCTTTGGGCTTTCAAGATTGGGCCCCTAGTAAATTATTTACGGATTATTATTGTAGAAGGTACATCAAGAATCTTATGCAGGAACTTATGGTCGTGCTATGAGCGTTTCTCTCACGCTTGTCATATAAATTGTACCCATTATTTGAAAGTGACCCTGGGGACACCACCCCCTGTCTAGCTGACTTTTAGAATCTCCTCAACACTCTGTTATCAGTTCCGATAAGAA
This sequence comes from Dolomedes plantarius, assembly GCA_907164885.2. NCBI lineage: Eukaryota > Metazoa > Arthropoda > Arachnida > Araneae > Dolomedidae > Dolomedes > Dolomedes plantarius. The sequence continues at coordinate 179,897,313 of OU015493.1, forward strand.
TCAGGGGGTTTTTTGACCTTCAAACAGCCTGTTATTTGCTTAGGTGTCGTTTGTGTGAGCATTTCTCTCATCGCGCGACCACTGGCGTTTGCATAGTGTGAGAGCGTTTCTCACCAAGAGAACACCAGCGTTTGTGCTATTTTTATAGATAACGGGATGATGTGAGTACGTTTATCGACTAATTTTATTTGCAAATTTTGTTTGTTAGCGCTGCTAACAAATAAAAAATAAAAAAGAAGTGCCACCTATCTTTGTGAGTACAAAATATAGGGACGAACGAAGCAGTATGTTTGCGTTTTCGTCAACTGGCACTTGAGAATAAGTCTCAGATGGCCATTGACATTACTTTTTTCGATCATGAACATTGGTAATACGAACAGCCAAATTATATATACTGAAAATACAAACAATACAATGGATAGACGAGCCTTCTTGAAGGAATTAGCATTGGAACTGGTGACCCGTTATTCAGTTCCAAAGTTGTCACCCGCATTGCGAAGTGCTATTAGCCAAATAAGAGGATTTTGAAGGCTCCTCAAAATGTCGAAACCGCCGGATTTCGTGCTTTCTGTCCTCAAAGAAAAAATAGGAAGTCAAAAAAGGGTTGTGTTACCTGTGCGCGACCTATTTGTACCGAACATTCAACTTACGTGTGCCCCGAATGCTGTGTTAATAAAGACTTCTAGTATAATATTTTATTTACCAGGTTCATGTGGTCTAATTTATAAGACTTGCAGTTGACTTTCTAATAAAGTATAAATAATACACTTTTTATAAATTTGATTCATAAAGTAGGTATGATTTTTTAAATTTCACTTTCGCTATTAATTTTCCTGAATAATATCTGTAAAATAATTATTTTAATCGTAATTTCCTTGTTTGTGATTGCTAAATACTAATGTAATTCCTTCAAAAGAAACAATTTTGAAGTGTTATTGAGTAGACAACTTAAGACAGCGGAAATGGGTAGTGTGAGAAAAACTCTCTCGCGCGACCACTGGCGTTACTCAAATTGGTGCGACCAACGACGGGTTAAACTGACTCAAATGGAGCAGTTCTTTACCCGCTCATTTAAAATGAGCATTCGCGAAGAAATATGGATACACTTGTAATGTAATACTTACCACGATCACTGCATTACAATGCTACGTACAAGTCAATTGACTCCTTAAAAGAGGCATAACTGTTATGCAATCTTCCCGGAGTGAAATTCCCTTTGAGTCAGTAATCTCCTATTTATATCGGAAAATTTAAAAACATCGTACGTCTAACTTTAAGAGCTGAATGAAAGAAAGCCTTGAAGAGTGACTTTGGCATCGCTAAGTCCATCACTAAATGGGATTTATGAACGTCCCCTTGTTTTCACATTCTGTACTCATGTCATGGTTATGGAAACCATTCATCTCTCCTCCTGACCTGTCTTGTAGGGTAAATCACTCTTTAACCGCTATTGGAAATGTTAAGAATATGCTCTCTATTCTAACATTTGGTTTTTCTTTTTGTCTGTATCAAATACAGATCTGTATTTTTGTCTTTAATCTTTTGAATTTTTGTATATTTTTGTGTTTTTGTATTTGCTTGTATTTGTTTTGTGTTGCTTGAACATTTTTGACCCGAAGAACTATTGTCCTTTTGAGGGAAGCTATATATATATATATATATATATATATATATATCTATATATATATATATATATATATATATATATATATATATATATATATATATATATATATATATATATATATATATATATATATATATATATATATATATATATATATATGTATATATATATATATATATATATATATATATATATATATATATATAAGTACGTGCCTATAAATAAATGTCGTATTAAAACCGTTGACGTTTTCAGTACATACCGTAAATCTGTCTAGTGTCTTTTTTAGTCCATATGGTTCTATTAAAATTTTGTATTTTCCTCTTAGAGAGCGAAAACGTCCATATTGAAAATTTGGTCTATCTTGAAAGTAAATCATGTTTTTCTTAATTGTAATTACAAGACAAATTATATAACTATATATAAGAAATATTAAACATTTATACAAATATTAATCTTTTATCTGTATTTGAAAAATAAGGTCATCACGACAACGTAAAATTTTTTCATCTTGATAAGTTTGTAAAAACTATAAATTAAAACTTCTTCAGTTGGTTTCCTTTCTTTCCCAAAATATTGTTAAAATAATTTTCTTACCGATACTTTCCTCTCCTGACCAAAGTACTTTCCGTCCAAACATCAAAACGCGTAGCACAATGTAAGAATTCAGTTACTACGTTTTCATATACCACTTCATATATTTTCATATAGTACGTTTTCATATACCAGGCAATAACAATATATTAAAAATCTGACTAAAACTATCATTGAAACATAAAAAAAACAAGTATAGAGGACAAATATTACAGATCTTTTGATCTTTTAGGTGAGACGCAAAGGTCAAAATGGCATAGTAATGTCATATACCACTTCATATACTTTCATATAGTACGTTTTCATATACCTGGCAATAACTTTATATTAAAAATCCTACTAAAACTATCATTGAAACATAAAAAAATACAAATATAGAGGACAAAATTTGCAGATCTTTTGATCTATTGGGTGAGACAAAATGACAAAATGACATATCAAGCATTTTTTAATATGCTAAGTTGATTTAGTATTAGCGGTTTTTCCATTCGTTTGAAAGCATATAGAATTTCGACTGTCTAATGTAAAAGCCACCTCGAAATTCTTTCACTTCCATCATTGTTCCTTCTCAAGGATTCATTGCATAAAGCTCATAATGTATTTTTACGCCATCTGGTGATAAATGTAGATCGAAAGTATTAAGTAGAAAGAATGAGCTTTTGTTGGGGGCAGGAGAGGGGTGGGGGAACTAAATTTTTTGTAGATAAATGGGATCCTTCACCTCAGTCTCACTTATAATTTGTTTGTGACTTAATAAATATGGGAAATATAAGCTATTTACGCACAGACGCAATATTTTAACGAATCAAATTGATCTGCAATAAATAAAAGTAAACATCGCACATACCCACGGATTTATTTGACTTAAATATGATACTTAGGAATACGTTATTTTCGTAGTTACGAAACAGATGCAAATAAATACAAAATTTGCCGATATGAGCGAAAAAAAATCCGAAAATTATTTTTTTACTACTTTTGGGCGAAAACTCGGCTATAAACGGCTTTTTAAGCGAAATTAGGTATTAATAGTAATGATTTATTAGCATAATAGCTTATCTAAGACCATCCACGGTCCTTAACTGATAAGATCTCATGTTCGAAATTTGCTTATTGCTAAAGACTTAAGGAAGAAAATTTGGAGACTACTACAATGATAGCTTTTAACTAAGAATTTTGATACTTACCAAACCAAGTAAGTAAAATTGTAGTTTTTTTTTAATATATGAGAACTTTGCGATTTTATATATATATATATATATATATATATATATATATTCATTCGAATAAATGCAAAATTTTACATATTGTAATTAATTTTTGTGAAATATCGATATTTTTTATGCGAAATATACGTACCCCTAATGATACTGATGAGGGGGTGGCTAACAAGAGGAAGTTTTACCCGACAAAACCTTCTGGAACGAAGTGTTTCTCCATTAATTTCAAACAGGCGTATACATCAAATATTAATTGATTTTAATCATTACTAATTGGTCCATCTTATCAAGCTGTTGTATATATTGGCTCAATTGAATCTAACATCACTCGAATAACAGCCACTCGAATAATATCCATATACTTGCCCAAACATTATGTCATTGCCTCACCTTTGTGAAGTGTATGAATACTGCTGAAATGGAACCAAATTATGGTAATAATTGAAACACTCGTATAACATACGTCTCTCTCTACTCACAGTATTATTGCCTTTATTTTACAATTTTATCTTAATTAGATTACATTTTTGGTGTGTTAACAGGGGCCCTATATAGCGCGATTTTTATACTCCCTTTTATGATACTTCTTTTTTTATTATTTCTCAAAAGTTAATGATTTGAAATCATCTTCAATTTGAACTTATTTTACAAAACTTCTTCAAAAGTTATTAAATTCTATACCCACATCATAAAATCCAATTCAGTATAGCATTTTTTTTTAACGATCAGCAAAACTACAAACGTCGCTTGAGCCAGCAAGCGCACCCACGCTACACATATGACCAATTATACGCTGCAGATAAAAAAGCGAGCTATTCTGAACCCACTTTAGAAATAAAGGGGTCTCATGTCCACAACCAAACACATGCATTCACAAATATATTTGTTTAAATCTTTATTTTTCGGTTTCTGCCGGTATCCTTTTGTGTGATCGATGGCAGAAACATGAAACTTAAGTTTGTTTCTTCGCTAGAAATTTTCAGAGATTGAAAAGAATGTCTGGCGTCCAAACAATTCTACTTTAGCTGCAGGTTGGGATTTCTCTTTTAAAGCTCTTATTTCTTCAAAAACCACGAAGAAGTTTCATTTGTTTTCTATTGGTCGATTAGAGCATTCCCTAAATTAAACATACTCTTTATTTACTCTATAATAGCTTCAGTATTTCACAAGCATAAGAGAAAATCAGATTGAAGAATAAAATCAACATATAGATAATGTAAAAAAAAGACCAGGCAACAACTAAAAAGATACTTTGTATTCCTTACATTACAATCGTCCAAGAAAAGGAAAAAGGAGGAAAACCGAGAACAAAATATCGTGTGTTCCTTCCACTCCAAGTATTCAAGAAAAAGAAAGTGAAAATACAACAAATGTGCAATGACACATTCTCTTACTACTCTCTAACAAGTCAATAAACAAACAGTGCGAAGACTGTCAGTAAAGCATTTTACAAATACACGCGTATTTATCACCTTAATGGCTGTATAGAACATAAATGTACCATTAAATGACAACTACTTCGAAAAGTAATTTTCCGAATAACCACAATTCTTAAAAAAAGGTCGCATTAGATAATGTTGGGAGATTAGAGAGAATTCTAATTTTTTAGTTTGTTCTAAGTTTAGAAAGTGAAATTATTTTTGCTCCAAATATAGAAAAAGTTAAATATTAAATAGTCAAACATTTAAATAATTTATCAAGGCAATGTTTAAATTTTTGCAGGTGAGTAGAAACTTAATTTCTTTATTAGTCAAATATTCTGAAACACAATAAACGATATTCTCTCTGAACTTGAAGCAATGAAAGTAAATTTCGTAAAGTATTTCCGCCTAATATTTTATTCCCATTTACAACTAGAATTCCCATATAGTTACAGTATTACAACAGGCATGATAAAATATGTTTAATTTTCCGTTTATTATTTTCCGATCCAATAAACCTCTCTCGATCGATTTCTTTGATTCAGCTTTAATGAACAATTAAATCAAGTCTCTTCATCCCGTAAATCTTAGAAGACATGGAATTCCAAAAATTTTCCCAGTATAATCCAGTTTTTAAACAGGATAGAGTCGTAAATTATCAGGTAAGAGATTTATTTCTTTTTATTGCCCTAGTTAATGAAACTGGAAATTTTTGTTTAAACAGATATCCTAAAGCATGTCCGCTAGGAAAGGTGAATTTTACACAGATGCACACACGATTACAGTTTCAGCTCATGTAGACACTAAACAGCATTAAAATTTTATATTGTAATCTTCATTCTCTTAATCTATGCTAGTCTTCAATCAGATAAATTTTATTTTAATTTTCAAAATTGATTGTTTCATCTGAACACATTGTTAACCTTTCCCTGAATGGGTGGGATAGCATATATATATATATATATATATATATATATATATATATATATATATATATAATATTAAAAACTAGTAATTTCTTAATTCAACAATCTTAACATTTAAAAACTATTAATTCCTCACTTTACTATTCCAAATTACAAATCCTTTTTTAATTCCTTGAAATAGGTAATTTCCCTTGGGCATTCGTGTTAAAATCCAAGAGATATTCTAAATTTTAGCATTGTCATCCCAGTAAAACTTATATAGAAATCCCTTAGTAATAGCCTTTGTAACCCCAGGCAATATTATTAAAGATGGCTGACTTTTTAACGAAATTAAGCTCGACGCGGCGTGGCTACCGAATTAGATCAGATCAGAGCATCAACAAATAACTTTTATCCAATCAAAATGTAAGTCACACCTCTGTGTCACGTGATGGAATGACTTTATAAAACTATCTGATGTCTAAATTTAGACACACTCTGTAAGAATCGGTCTGTCATATAATCCCGGGCGGACGACTTAGAAAACTTAATAAAATGCTTTAGATTCAATTACGTATCTGTGGTTCCTGTGTCTGCGTTGGGAGTCTTTGCGGGAAAATGCTCGGTTTGTCATCATGTGTATCGGCGACGTCATCCACTCTGGCCTGTTATTTGTTCCTCCATGTCGCCGATATTACAAGAAAGTCGGTAGGAATACCTTCCCATCAGACACAGGCAGTAATTTTTTTTTCCGATTCAACCCGAGCGCAAACAACAGAATCAGAGTGTCCCGGTCTCCGCCATGTCTTAACAACATTCGTCTACGCTGGATAATTTCGGAGTTCCCGTCAGCCATGTGGTGTGGCGCGTTAGCTCCCAATGTCTTTCCGGCGAAATAAGCGGGAGTACATCGTAAAATTTTGTGCGCCTTCGACGCTCCTATTTTTTTTTTCTCTCTTCTCTCGTCTTGCCGTGTGATGACCAGCAATTGCGGATTTAAATTCATCGTTCTTCTATCCGGATTTCAAAATGTGCTTTTTTTTTCTTGCCGTGTGACGACCAGTGACTGCGGATTTAAATTCTTCGCGAGTATCTTCAACAAGAGTGTGCGCGAAATCGAAAGTTAATTTCCAACCATGTTCTCCTTAGTGAAAAGCGTTCTATCGTGCGGTGTTTTGTCAAACAGCGTGATCATCTTTTCTTTTTTTTAAATAAAAATTTATTTTGTGTGTCTCACCAATGGTGCTTCGGAGAAGAGAAAATGTTCCTGCATCAGCAACTTATTCCAGCTTTTGGATTTGCAGAAAAATATGTATTAATCTGCGGTAAATCTTCACTAAAGTAAATTTATTTTGTTCCATATAATAAAATTCGGTCTTAAATCAACATAAAATTAAAGGTAAGACAGATTGTCAATGAAATTTTAAAAGTTCTTAGAATGTTAAATGAAAATTTGTGTGTAATGTTTAAATATTGGGATTTTAATGATATTGATACTCTGATACAATTAGAACAAATTTTAACGAAATTTAATAATGATTTTGCTTAATATAAATTTGATATAGTTAGTTATCTGGCTTCTGTAAACATGAATCGTATATATTTTTAAAATGTTTTCAGTTATTTTTAATCATGATGTACTTCTGTTTTCTCGTGCGTTATAAATTTGGTTTTGATTTTGGGGTTTGGTTTCAAGTGAAGGATTATAATTTAGGTTTTGTGTATTTAAATTTCATTGCTAGCCACATGAATATTTACTATATATAGAGATTATAAGATATTTGAATTTAAAGAAATTTTTGAGACTTATATGTGATAAATTTATTATAAGTGTGTGTTTTTAGTGTAATTTTATAATATTTCTATGTTCTTTTTCTGATAATGAATATTTTAGTGTTTTAAGATAATTAATGATCCTTGGTTACGTTAAACTGAAAATTTAAATGAGTAAAGTAATGTTACGAGTATCTAATTTAGCACGCAGTTCTGAATCGTCGCGGAGAAAAAAAAAAAATAACGTAAATCATTTCCGTTTTCGGGCGCGTTGTATTACATTTCGAAGGTCGCCTCCGCAATAAATTTGAATGCTCAGCATTAGTTTTGTAAACACGATCACGAAAAGAGCCAAACTTGTTTTGATTCATTTGACCTAGAATTTTTGCGACTTTTTAAATTTAAACATATGATGCCTGTGGTTTCGATTTTGGAAAATATCTGCAGGGATAACATAATAATTTTCAGACATCAAGAAAATTTTATAATTTAAGTACTTTGACATATTACATTTGATGTTGAGACCTCGTAAATTGTTCTACGAATTGAAGTAAAGGAGATTTCCGGTGGTTTGAGTCGACAGTCAAAAGGCGTTCTATGGATTTCATATAAACGGAACGTCTTTATAACATGACTTAGGGTGCCAAAAAACCACACTTGGATAATTGAAAAACCATTGTATGTTATATTTGGTTCATCCGCCCCAGAAAATTCTCGAAATAGAAATAATGAAGAATAATAAATAAATAGGGAAGATAATATTATAATGAGAAATATGTTTTAAGATATTAAATACAAATGATGAATATTTGGGAACTTTACAGCGAGGATTCATACCAAAATGTGATATAAGAAAAGAAAAATTGTTTTTGGTTTATCGATTTCATGATTAACTTAATAAAACTGAGATGGGTATTGGTAAAAGAATTTTGATTATTTGTGTCAATTAATAGAATAATAGTTTGAAATTTGAACATTAACATTAAATTATGGCAATTGATAGAGAATACTAAGGTATTATTATTATTATTATTATTATTGGTATTAGAAATATTTTATTAGTGTGTGTTTAATACTTTCATATGTTGTGTATTTTGAATTCTATTGAATATAAAATTGATAGACCAAACTTTCACACTAAACGAGATTCTGAAATTGTCCATGCTTGCAGATTAAGATATTATAATGCACCAGAGAACTTAAAACTACACCACGAATAATGACAAACATTAGATCCATTTTTCTTTCTTTTCTATGTGATGCTTAACATCATTATATTTTTTTTAAATCGATATAATTAATTATGTGTTGTCCTACTAAAGATATATAAAAAAAAAAAAAAAACTGTCTAACTTAAACTTTCTTCTTAAGAATACTATTATATGTGAATTTTTTTTTGGATCTCAATTTAAACACCGGCTATGACAACTCTACTTCTTTAACCTTTCAGTAAATTTCCTATTTCTTGAAAAACACTTTCCTATCACCCAACTCTACAAGCGCGTTGGATGTCGTCCCAACTGTTTAAGATCTTATTAATTTTTTTTACTATTTGTTTTTAATTCAACAACTCAGTCACTTAAAGTGCTGAAGACTATTTGCTTGAGTAATGACTAAAACAGGGCTGGGATGGCCACTCCTTTTGTCCTCCCATTTCTATATATTATACTCCCACAGGTATGACAACTGCACCTTTTCCTTTTTCTCCATCTGTGTACTATGCAAGATGCTGTTTTCCAACGCAGTCATATTCTGTCGGAGATTTACGGTTAGTCCACTGTACGGCTAAAAGACTCTTCCTCCTTATTAGTCAGAGAACAATATGGAGAAAGAAAACCCACTTGTTACACAAACATAAACACAACCCTCACTGCTTAGAGGTAGAATTAAAAAATTTGAAACTAAGAGTTGGGGAACACACATACAACAAGGTACCTTCAAAACAAGGAAATGGATCCACATAAACTTATAATAAATGTACAAAAATGAATAGTAGATAAATAATTTGAAAATAAAGTGAAAAATATTGAGAATTAATAAATAGAGTTAGAATAAATATGAATAAGTATAATCAATTAAACATTGATTTACTTGAAATCTACCTTTACTATTATGACCTGAATGAATTTCGTTCAAATCCTCACATTCTATCATTTAAACTGTGTTAAAATGTCAGAACAAACCCTCGCATATATAGAAAACAGATTTCAGAAAATAAAAATGCGTTACTTTATTCTACGAAATTTCACTCTTTGCCGGAGACTTATATATTACAATTTTTGCCGGAGTATATATTACAATAAAATTGTCGGTTGACAATGTGTTAAGAGATCTAGTTAGTATACGATACCTTTTACTTCTAAAATTTGTTTGGATATGCTACTCTTTTTTGGAAAAAATTTAAAAAGTAACATTTTGTAACTCTATTTTCAAGTCAGAACGTTCTCCTCCGTATGTGAGTATTGTGATTCTTGAATGGTAATATTCGAATCCTTGGTATGATAAACACTGCTTCAGTTTCCAGACATATATATAAAGAAAAAAATCCGCAAAAGTAGATCTCAAATTATTTTTTTAAGACTCTAATCTAAGCTAGCAATAACTGGTATGTCGGATTCAAATACATTTCACCTTTAATGAAAAATGATCAACAGAAATATTTCTAAAAGTTTATAGGAATAACTCCTAATGGAAAAATTGCATTTTGCTTTTAAAATCATGCAGAATAATTTTGATAATTCTTTAATATGTCAAAAGTTATAATGTCTCCCAATATATTTCATACTTTGGTAACATCCGTGGTCGAGCACTACCATTCATGAAAATGAGCGAATATGAAATAATATAGGTTCCGACAGAAAGGAGGTAAATTTTAGGCTTCAGAAATATCTTATGCCAACACTTTTATGACATTTTCTTGGTCTTCGAACCTTATCTGGCAGCATCTCTCTCTCTCTCTCTCTCTCTCTCTCTCTCTATATATATATATATATATATATATATATATATATATATATATATATATTTATTCTCCACCTTTGAGTTTATGCATCTCCTGGACCCCTCTGAAATCATTCGTTAATTCTTCACTCCTTTTCTTCCCTTCAGAAGCTGAAGAACAATTATTTTGTAATGATACAGAAAGGCAAGCGAATATCTGATCAATAATTTTCGGAAGGAAGCTGTATCGAACATCCCATCCATTGAAAATTGGAATTCCGGTGTGTTCCGGAACTTTTTAGAGCTGGAATGCTCTTTTTTTTCCTTTTAGAAAATCGATAACTAAATTTACGTTGGTCTTCTTCTATTTTTGCTTCCAGGACTATCGAAAATGATTGCTGCACGTTAACCAATTCCGGCAAAATAATGTTTAGTACAGGGAGGACTTTGCTTTTATTTCGTTTTTAAATTCTGTGCGATTAAAGTTGACTTGCTGATCGTCCATTTTATTTATTAATATGGCTCGTATAATATGATAAGGAAATCTGTAGAAATTATTTTCAAATACAGAAATTCAAAATTTGACAAATAGGTCGAAAATTAGAATTTTTTTCATTTTTCTTAACTATATAACAGCTGCTGCCAAATTCTACAGAGGAGAATATTCTAGCAATATCTGTTTCTCAAAGTTCCATCCCAGCTTAGAAGTAACGGCTTTTTTATGCTTGGAAGGTATTGAAGCTTCGGATGAAAAGCTGAAAACCCCAGAGTTCGCAATCTGTTTGATCGTTGTGCAAGCCCTTTACTATATTATCCTTTTAGATGAACCTTATAAAATGCAATGGTTTGCTGGGCTTACATTTGTACACACCATTCGCTGATTCTGTATTGGCATAGTATATTATCGAATGTCATTAAAGCAAGACTGTATCTACCCAGTATCATGCCACATTGTGCTTCATTGAAAACTTCGAGGATTGAAAGGAGCGACTTTTAAACAGGTATTCCTGTGTGACGAAACACTTGCTGTTTGAATCTTCAAATGTCAGTATTTTGGGTTGTTCAGCGAGTTCATTTAAAATGATTTGGTTCGTTGATGGAAATGCTAGTAATGTGGTTCAACAAAGCATTCAGAAGAGAAAAAAATCTTCCTAATTCTAAAGTTCAGTCAACAGTAAGAAGCTTGCCGGCCATATTGCATCTGTGCTAAAAGATTATTTGCTGCTGTCGAACGCTGATCCAAACTTACAGGACATACAAAATTGGCTAACATTCTAAAACACTGATGGTTCTCCCCCCCCCCCCGATAAACACAAATTAAAAAAATATTCTATTTAAATTTTTCAACAAAATTACTCACTCTAAATGAAATTTGGAAATTCCAATGGTATCATCAATTTTAACAGGACAGCTACTGAAGATTCGAGGGTACATTTTTGAAATTTCAATAAACATCGGTCCATTTCTTTGGTTATTAGCGTGGGACAATTTGGTAGGAACAATTTCTTTATTGTCAATACGATCTCTCATGATATCAAACCTCAGATTTAGGGAGACTTTTTTCTGGACATCCTATACTATGCAATAAAAACCGTAATTGTTCAATAATAGTAAACGAAAAAGGAAAGACAATACAAGTGCAGAAAATCGTTAATTAATCAGGATTTAACTGTTCCATCAGCTACAAAAGTATCGATGTGTTGAAACTCAAATCTGACCAGAGAACGCTGCGAGCACTCTGCCAAGCGATTGGTGTTTTTATGTAGTAGTTAGAACATGTTCTGAGAACAGGTGAAAATCCACGAAGTTCTATTCTGTGTTTCTTGTTGTGATTGTACATTGTAATAAAACTTGTTTAAAAAGCGTAAGTCATACTTTATTCAATAACCGTCTGACAGGTAAGAATTCTTTAGAGATTCATTAAGAACAAACAATGCGAAGGCGATATAGAAGTTGTATTAGATGGGTCATAAAGTCAAACAATGAATTTGCAGTTCGTAATATAGAAAGCAGTTGTTGCTGTTGTTGGTGCGGTTGTTTCTAATGACCCCTGACCAGAATTTATTTCAGACTAGCGAGCTGAGGGGTGCCGCTCTGGTTTATAATGGCACCACAAGGGTCAGAGAACGATTCAGAAGGTGCCACATCAATTTTTACCGACCATCCCCAAGGGCGTTATCTTGGGGGAACGCACCTTCTACCACCCTCTTTGACCTCTAAGAGGACTTTCAAGTCTACGGATTTAACATGCCCATATCCTGCATAGATACGCAGGTATTTAACGTCGCTTGTCGCGATTCGATCCGAGCACTCTTACCATCGAAATTTGGCAAGCTACCGTTAGGCTACCTCGAGCCCAGAAAGGAATTATTTTGTTCTTACACTAGTATTTGTAAAGTTTGGGGGAAAATGGTAAAGAAATTGATCAGAAGGCCCACTACATTAGTATAGAAACCAAACAGGAATAAATACTAATTTACTCATAACAAATGCATTCTTTTAATATTTGGGAAAAGAACATAAATTAAAACTGAGAAATTCTTCCCATTAAAATGAATATTCATTTGTCGCATAAGCCCTTAAAATATTTATTAATTTAGTGGATCAATAAATCAGCTTGAATAGTTTCGTTCCCAGTTTTGTAAACAAGGAAAAGTTTGAAAAGTTAATACGATAAACAGAAAGTCTTAAGGCCTAATTCTCAAAGGATCTTTCTTTATGCTTTTTAATAAAAAAAATAGTTTATTCCCTCACATGCTAATAACAAAGGGCGATGTAGAAATTCTGTCGGGGTTTTAACGGAAAGTGAACTTTCTCTTAATGTTCACCCAAAAAGCAGGAATATAAACTTCTGCTCATTAGTGATGATTCATTAAAATTTAAGATGCACAAACATTTCCCAAAACCTATTAATCACGTGTACGCAATTTCTTCTTTAACTTTTTAAAAACTTATGTTGTACCAGTTTTTAACTTTAATCGGTTTACAAAGGCGAATCCTCTTTCGGAGAATTTCAAAGAACCAAGAAATAAACATTAATGAATAAACTTGAAATCTTTTGTAATCCTCTTATCTATCTCATTTGAGTTGAGGGAAATAATTTACACATATTTTCACACATTATACATACGTAGCCATTTATTTCTAAATAATTACCCTACACGTTTATTTATGAACGTGCACGCATGCATATATTCATGGTTGCAGGCATAGAGATTATTGTTAAACGTTTGCTCTTAGTATTTAGTGTAAAAGAAATATGAATTCTCTGTTAATTATTATAACAGAAATCAAAGTATAATAAACAGAAACCAGAAGAACCAAAAATTAACGAGGCAATCGACTGGTCTCTTCCTCAGGAGACCTAACCGAGTCGGTCACTTCAAGGGGGAACTTTATGAAAGGGTGTAGGTCAAGCCAAAAAACATCCTAAGGCTTCGAGACCCCCACACGAAAAATATTTAAATTTTTTTTTCCCAGAAGGATGGTTAGGCCTCCTGGTAAAGAGACCTGTTGATTTCCTTGTTAATTTTTGGTTCTTTTGGTTTCTGTTTTTTATACGAGGGTTATTCGGAAAGTAAGGTCCGTTTACTTATAAAACAGAAAACATTACAGATTTTTTCAAAAACTTTATTTTTTAAATTCCTTACATGTGTCTCTATTTTTCTACATAGTTTCCATATTTTTTTAAACATTTGTCATAACGTTCTACAAGCTTCTGTATGCTTAAGTCGTAGACGTCTGCCGCCTGTGAGGATAACCAGTCTTGAACTGCTTCTTTCACCTCGTCATCTGTGGCGAATCTCTTGCCGCCGAGAAACTCTTTTAGGTAGCGGAATAAGTGAAAATCACTCGGCGACAAGTCTGGACTGTACGGTGGGTGGTCAATCTGTTCCCATCCAAAAGATCTGAACAGATTTTGGGTGTGAATGGCAGAATGGGGTCTGGCATTGTCATGTAGCAACAAAACTCCAGAAATCAGAAGACCACGTCGCTTATTCTGTATTGCACGTCTAAGTTTAGTTAGGGTAGCGCAGTAAGCGGCTGCATTTATTGTTATCCCTTGCTGCATAAACTCGACTAACAAGACCCCATGTCTATCCCAAAACACGGTTGCCATGACCTTGTGTTGAGATTGTCTGCTTGGCCTTGACTCTGACTGGTGATGTTGTGTGACGCCATTCCATTGAGTGACGTTTAGACTCTGGGGTTCTGTGAGAAACCCACGTATCGTCCCCTGTGACAATCTTCTCTAAAAATTGATCACCTTCTTTATGATATCGATCCAAAAAATCAAGAGCACAAGCCATTCTTTTCAGTTTGTGTTCCTCAGTAAGCAGACTGGGAACCCAACGTGAGCACAATCTGCGAAATTTCAACTTTTCGGAAGCGATTTTGTGCAAAGTTGTTCTACCCACATTCGGAAATTCCAATGCTAAAGTTGAAATTGTGAATAGCTGGTCTTCACGAATCTTTTCATCCACGGCATTGACCAAATCATCTCTGATCACTGATGGTCGACCTGAACGCGGTTCATCATGAGCATTTTCCCGTCCGTCCTTGAAAGCTCTCACCCACTCACCTTGAAAGCTCTGTTCAGATCTTTTGGATGGGAACAGATTGACCACCCACTGTACAGTCCAGACTTGTCGCCGAGTGATTTTCACTTATTCCGCTACCTAAAAGAGTTTCTCGGCGGCAAGAGATTCGCCACAGATGACGAGGTGAAAGAAGCAGTTCAAGACTGGTTATCCTGACAGGCGGCAGACGTCTACGACTTAAGCATACAGAAGCTTGTAGAATGTTATGACAAATGTTTAAAAAAATATGGAAACTATGTAGAAAAATAGAGACACATGTAAGGAATTAAAAAAATAAAGTTTTTTGAAAAAATCTGTAATGTTTTCTGTTTTATAAGTAAACGGACCTTAGTTTCCGAATAACCCTCGTACTTTGATTTCTATTATTACTACAGAGTTTTGTAGATATGCTGCGCGCTGCGTTGATTGCAGATTTCTCATAACTTTTTCGACTATTAGTGTATTTTGTAATTTGACTTTCTTATCAAGCTCATAATATCTCCTAATACATACTAGTGAAACATCTCTAGCCAGCCACCCCTATTTGACGGACATCGCTCTAATCGGTCATATGTTGTTCGGAACTAATTAAAGACTTCATAGAGCCAATATTATAGAAGAAATCCCATTTCCACAGCCACCCCTCAAAACCTCCACCACTTAAAACTACCACAAACGTCCGCCATATAGAAGTTTCATTGTATATCCAATTTTTTTTCCTTTTCAGTTTCATAGAGTTTGCTTTTGAGGCATAATTTTGAAAGGCTTGGTAAGATACAAAATATTCTTCCCCACTGATACATATTTTTTTTTACAATTTATTCACCCTTTCCGAATTAATCATTAAGCAAGACTCTAAAATTATTAGTATTGTTCATTTTATAATTGGAAACCAAAGGAAATTAATTATAAAAAATGCGTATGATAAACAAAAAAAAGCTGACAATGTAACGCAAATAAGTAAAAGACCCTTTTTCTAAATACTTACATATGCAACTTATAAATACGTCTAGAGAGCTATTATTATTCCCCAAGCCACTGTAGGATGCAAAACACAGTAAGTGAACGAAATTTCAGATTCCAGCCAAAGCGTTATAGCAATACGACATGATCAAGGTAAAAATGCACTAAATAAAGTGGATTAAGTTTATGTATTCAGTCAATCGAAGAATATTCGACTTAGAGAAGATTAGATTCTAGTCTCACTTAGTATTTCAAATGTAAAACAAAACGACTAGGATTTCACCGTAATGATGTAGCTTTTGAACTTTTATGCAGAAATAAAAGATTAGAAAGTAAGCATACTGTTCAATCTAGTCATAAATCAATTAACTTGTTATTCTGTCTCAACTCATTTCATTGTCTAATAAAACAAAATTCCTCTCATATTCTATCTATATCTTTAAATGTTTTCCCCAGGCTTTTGTTTCGATCCCCAAAATGCAGAGAATGAGAATTTATTCTATTATATTATTCTATACATACATACAAACACACACACACACACACACAGACATACTATATATATATATATATATATATATATATATATATATATATAAGGGTTAGTCAATAAGTTAGTTGCAAACCTCCTTAAAAATCTTGGTAAAAGAGACATTTCGTTGAAACTTTGTAGCAACACAGAGCATCAGGTGCTGCGGAAAGTGCAGAAGCCACTTCGACGTGGGTGTTTTAGTGCTCTGGCTAATCAGTCGTGAATATGTTTCGGCAGCTGCCAGGGGCGCCCAAATTTGAAGACCGTTTATTAATCCGCTTCCTGTGGGCAAAAACTTGTGACTGCCCTGACATTTATTGGCAGTTGCACGAAGCGTACGGTGATAACGCAACATCGCGCCAAGCTATCGCCAAGTGGTATATCATATTCGAGAATGACCGTACAGACATCCAGGATAAGTTTTATCAACTTCGCCGACAGATGAGAACGTTGCACGCGTGAATGAACTCATTCTTCAAAACAGACGTGCCACAGTAGAGGAGATCGTCTCGTCTATTTGACTGAATAACACAAAGTGCAAAGATTTGAAAGTGCACTATCCTTTTTGGAACGTTATTAACAGGAAGGAAATGTTTTTTGGAATTAAATCGGGACCGGTGACTAGACTTGGGTTCATTATTTCGCTACTGAAATGAAACGCATCTTTCTCGAAAGAAATGCTGAACAGTTCCATTCGCAGGGAAGTTGATGCTGGCACTATTCTTCGTTAGAGAAAGTTTAGAGCATACCGAATTCTTGCCGAAGGGTGCTACAATTAATGCAATGACTATATTGTGACACATGAAGTGGTTGCGAAAGTAGCTGAAATATCGACAACCAGATAAACTTTCAAAAGTCATTGTGGTCTTGCATGACAATGTGAGACCGTATTCGGCGACCCTAACAAGGGAACTTTTGAAAAAATTGAAGTGGTAAGTGTGGAATCTTGCACAATGTGACTTCGAGATCCTTGGTCCCATGAAACAGGAACTTGCAATGTGACGGTATCACTCGGATAAGGAGGTAAAATCTGCAACCCAACAATGGTTATCTCATATTGGACGGAATTTCTTCGCAGATGGCATGGAAAAACTGGTGCCCCGACTCAACAAATGTTAAAATAAAGGCAGTGATTACGTCGAGAAATATATTATGTATTATACTTTTATGTTAGTAAAACTTTCTTCTATAATTTCAACCCGGATTTGTTTTTTCCACCGAGTGCAACTAACTTTTTGACTGCCATCGTATATATATATATATATATATATATATATATATGAGTGCGTGTGAGAGCAAGATAATAGGAGAGTGTTTTAGACTCTCGTATACGCTGATAGATATATTGCCTAAACAGGCAAGAAGGGACTTGATTGTTGCGACGTAGCTTTTAAATTTGTGTCAGATTGAAACAAAGATATTTAAGCTTTTAACTGTTTACTTCAATCTTTCTCTAAATTGCCAGAAACTATTAGCATTCAATATTTACAGATTTTAATTTCTAATAAAACTAGAAAACATTTGTAGTTTTTCTCTTATCTGTAGATAATTTTTTCTTTGTATTCCCACACACGAAAAAAAATTGCTATCATCTGCAAAATATTCATAAACACAATCAAGAATTTATAAAAAAAAAATATTCTCAGAATTTAATATCCCGAAACGAACATTAAAGATGATCTAATAAAACTCGTACTTAAACTCGTGTTAGTTCCAGCTCCTGACCGTCATATCTCAAATTCAGATCTCCCTTGAGAGCCATTTCTTGCAGACATTTAATTTAACAGCATTCATATTCGAACATATGCAATTGGACCTTTTAGAAAGTCCAATTTTTTATTACCTGGCGTATAATTTTATCAGAAGTTATGGGATGGATAAAGGAAGGCGTATGTTGGAACTGGATAAATGATATTAAACTAACATATCGCTGAAAGTTAATGAAAAGAACCGCAAATTATTTTGTGGGTTTAAAACCTTTTTTTCTGTTAGAATCATACAGGTGTTAGATGAGGAAAGATTGTACCATTTTGTGTGAGCAGATAGATGTAGAACGTTATTGTATTAAAGTGAGAATGTGACTATTGTACTATGGTGAGATAAATTAATGTTGAAATTCAAACTTAGGAAAATTTTAAGGGGATGGTGGACTTTCAAATTACCAAATATCGAACTAAATTGGAATTTTTTTTGGGTGTATGAAAATTTTAAAAACATGTAAATATTGGAATAAAATTCATTTAAAATATGTACTGAAGAGTAAAATGGAAACTTGGGGACTTTAGAAAAGCAAGTATTAAAAGGTAGGTGAAAAAACATCTTTTAAATTGATTTTTCTCAAAGTGAGTAATTTCCAGATATGCAAGTCTTTAAAATGCTCCTTGCGTTCTAATGTTTGCGAAATTTTATAAAATTTACAATAAAGATTCCTCTAGTACATTAAAATAAATTTATGTGTCTATTTCAGATTTCGACATTATTCAGATTATCAAAGTTTAACTTAAGTGTATCCTAAAAATTAACTATTCAGCGAAAGCAAAAAGCAATACATAACTCTATTCAAAATGTATTTATAAGCAATATAAGTTCAAAATTAAGGGGGGAAGTTAAAAATTGGACCGCAAGGAGCATTTAAAATTAATAATAATAACCTCAATTTTTAAAATATAAAAGTTATTTTTTAAAATTTTATAAAATTTTATAAGATGTTTTATATAGTTATACTTTAATAAATATCTACGCAAAATTTTATATCTCTGAGGTAAAAATTTGAAAAAGCGCTTTGTCCACCATCCCCTTAAGAATTATTCTGAAACAATATTTTTCAATAAATTATTAATTAAACTTAATAATTTCTTTCAAGATGAATGAAATGTCATTTCAAACAACCCAACAAATCAGCGTTTACTTTTATTGTAGTTAGTGTTTTAAATCGTCCAGTATAATAATTTAAGATAAAGTATCGATTAAGTGCTACGCTGCAATCGAAGCGTACGCTTTTAAAAATATAAGTTTTACTAGTGGCTTAAGGCTGCTATATAATAAGAAAAAAATCGTATTTACCTTTTCCTCTTCTTGCAGACTCTTCTGGTGGGAGGATTCTAGTTGCCAGTTCAAGAATTCCACCCCCTTAGGATTGACAGTTTGAGGGATTTTAATGGCTCTCTCTCTAAAGGGGGGGGGAGGTTAAGCGCTGCCCCCAAATTGTTTATTTAAAATATATTTTTATCAACTATTTACTGGTACATAAATGCTGATAATCAAATAAAATTGGTATTGTCAGATAGCCTGAACTTTTCTGCAAAGCGCTACAGGATTCATTTTATAAATTACGTCCACCGAAGGAATTTATGAGCGTTTAAAACAAACTATACCAGATATTTCCCCGAATAATTTAAATTTTAAAATATTAATTGCATCTGTTTAAAAAAACGAAAAATGTACACGAATGTAAAATTTCTTTCTCTATGACGGAGTACAATTTATTTTTTTTTTAAATCTTTGAATCCAAGTCGGCAATCCGTGGACAAATTTTCTCCATAGGTTAACATTGAGGTGATCGAATCCAATGAGGTTAGTACATAGCAGCCTTAAGTCTTCCAATCCTGAACTCAAAGGACTTAACATAATATTACTCAAAGAATTTAGCATTTGCATTGTTGATACTCGTATGCTCTAAATCAAGCATGTCAAACTCAAACGCTGACATGGGCCAAATGAACAAGGTTTAAGTAGATGTGGGCCGCGAAAAGAAGAAAAAGTTCAAAATCAATTTTCACAGAAACGTAGGTTTATTTCGAAAAGTATAGTACAAAAAAATCAAGAACATCAATAATATCAATGTTTTTTTCCTGGCACTTTTTGTTCTTGAAATTTAATTTACCAGACATTGCATAAGTGCACAAATTAATAAGCATTCCCCGAAAGCGAAATATAGCATGTTTTACCCCCACCGAACAAATTACTACAGACATTTCACAATATCAACAGCCTTTCATCAATAGAATAATACAAAATGACTCTAAACAGTTTCTCCCGGTTTTTAAAACAATATTCTTTTACAAATTCACTTTTGTCAAAAAGAAAGTTTTAGTAAAAATCTTTGTTAAATCATTAATGTTATATACTATTTAAAAACTTTCTATTAATTTGTTTAGAATTTTTTAGCAAAAAAATATTCCAAATAGAATTTCATAAGAAAAAAAACTAAGCTGCAGTTGAAAGCATCATTAGCATTTAGTTCTCCATAAACAAAACTAACGCAGAATATTTTACACTAAGTTCACGGGATTAAAGTGTAGCAGGAATTTTTATCAAATAAAAAGGAAGATATGTGGTAAAAAAAAAGAATGTAAACAAAAACCTTTAGAAAACGGAGAGAAACATTTATTTTCCAGACAGAAAGGCAAAAAAGAGAACTAATTTGTCTTTTAAAAAAACTCAGCTCCTCATGTTTTTACAAGATATCATTCACTCGACGACAGCGTTATTTTAATTAAAAACAAAAATACACCTTACGTATTTCTTTATTGAAGTTTAAAGCCTACTAAGATATAAAAACATTTGTCATTTCAGAAACAATGCGATATAAGACAAGAGGATACTTAACGTCCATGCGGTTTTATCTTTTGGCTTTTCTAGATGCTCGGGAAAATTTTGGAGACACTATTTTATTTTATGATCTATAGAAAATGTGTATTATGTGATATTTCTTAGGTTATTTATTTGAATAAATCCCTTATGCACACAATAAATAACTTGAATCTTTTCATTAAATCAAGTGGCATCGTTAAGGAAAATTTATTTTGAAAGAGTATAAATTTTTATTTATACGTTTCATAAATGAAATCTAGCTAAAAATATCACAGGGATAAATCCTTGCATTTATCTCTGGACTTTTAACTAATCGACTTTTGATTTTTTTATTAAAGTGACAAAAGTAATGCTAAAGCTGCTATTATATCATGACTTCAGTGGTAGAAATTCAGCAAAAAATTTGATAAAGTAACTTTAGTACTCAGGATTTATTTTCCAAAGAATAATTCGAAAAAAAATAATTAGGCAAAATTTGCACAGAAAAGAATAATTGTTGCAATTCTAAACGGAGGGAATGTTTCCATGTTGATGAAGTCTAAAATATTTCCCTTTGCTAATTTTTTATTAGAGGCTAAAATTTTATTAGAGATATTTATTGTATATTACAACTTTGCTGGTATAATTTCAGTTAATGCGTTTTGAAATATCGATAGTAATTGGCAGATATCTTCATAAAAATTCAAAGCACTCACTCCGTGAAATTAAATAAACAAATCAACTAACTTTCCGTCAAAAATTTTTAAATTATAGTAAAATTTGTAAGGAACGTTGATCGAAAAATTACAATAATAGAATAACATGCATTCAGTGGCATTGCTTAGCTAAAAAAATTCACGTAATCTCTTCTAACGAAACTACCGAGGGTTGTTAACGTAGGATTACTTATCGTCGCTTACCTCTTTTGTATGTATATATGTATGTATGAGTTATGTATATATGTTTCTAAATATATGTACGTATGTATATATATATATATGTGTGTGTGTGTGTGTGTGTGTGTGTGTGTGTGTGTGTGTGTGTGTGTGTGTGTGTGTGTGTGTGTGTCAAAATTTTGACTCATTTTCGTACATTTCTGTTTAACTGTTTCCTGCTTGCCCAAACGATACAGACTGGATTTGGAGCGCTGCCAAAATTATAACTTGCGACGCAGGACATATGAAATTTTTCTTTCTGGAGGACCATTACGGAGGAGCGTAATGTTACGTTAAAATTGTAACCCATTGAAAAGAATGTCAATATTTTACTTCATTTGTAGGGTTCGCGTGTTGCTCAGATGCAAATTTCTGGTAGCTGCGCAGTGCAGGCCAGTCGAAGAGAGTCCGGAGCAGGTGTCTGGTCTATTTAAGTGACACACGCGGAGTTGACAAGAGCCCAAGAAAGGATTGGAGGTTTGTACGGTAGTACGTTACGCTATTAGTAGAGATGCGAAAGAGTCGAGAAAAGTTAGATTGAAGGTGATAGCGGTATTTAACTGATAGAGCACGTATTAGTATTTAGCCTAGGTGACTGCACGATTTCTATAGTTAGTTCAGAGCCCGATGGTTAAGGGTATTGCTAGTGAATGTATATTCTGCCTGAAAGGGTTCATTACGACTTTAAAGTTCAGTTTCTTAGTACCGCAAGTTGCGGTACTGTTGTGTTATTATTTGAAGCCCCAAGTCGGTCTATGTTAGTCTACGTCTACGTAGAAAACAAAGGAATTATTTATATTTTTGCCTATTACTTTATAGTGTGCCTGGACCGTTAGAGGATTCACAGGGTACATAAGAAACAGAACCATATACATTATTAAATACAGCAAAAAATACAAGTATTAAAAGACAAATTCATTATCAAAATTTATATCTTAGAAAAACATTTTAAAATTATGCTTTTGTAATTGTTTACAGAAACCAAACCTAGCAGGCAAATAAGCATTAATATCACAAGCAAGACAACAATAAAAATATGATTTTGAGTTTTAAAGAAACATCCGTGATGCATTTGAAAATTTTGAAAAATTTCCCCTAAAATATGAGCCATTTATGTATTTTCTACGGAATACATAAGTACTGTCATAAAAATGCAAATTTAATTGAAATTTCACCTCATACCGCCTCACAAACAAATTGCCAAACCTGTTTTAAATAAAAATTAGCTCAAGTATAAGAACAAAGCAAAAAGTAACACTTCGTTTTCGAAAGATTTACAGATAACACTCAGAGATAAACAATTTAAACCTCTTTTAATGAGTTTTAATAACTACGACCAGCATTTTTTATCATTCGTTAGTGTTTAAAAGTACGTAGCGCATCAAATAAGTATTGAACAAAAAGTAAGCTGAGTGGAGGCCAGAAAACAGAAGAAATATAAACTAACTTTAATAATTTACATTCGATGGAAGTTAGTTTAAGAGAATCTAACTAAAGAATCTGCAGCCACCCAAAAATGTTTAAGGGGGCACAGGATCTTGAAGTTCGAAGAAATGGCTATAAATACGGCCTAATTCTAACCACAAAAAATCAAATAATATTAGAAAAAGAAATTTTCTTTCTTTGTACATATAAATAATATACAGTGGAATCTCGATCTATCGCTTTCGAAGGCACTGACTGAACTAAACGATAGATGCGGGAACATACAAAAAAGTATTAACATACCTAGAAATTTGATATCCCTAAAATATACTTACTCACATACATAAATGCATACATACCTGTTGTGTAATTGAAGATAAAGTTGCACTGAAATTGAAGATAATTATAATAAAAAAAGAAATACACGTAGATGCACAGGAATTTTGATTCATTTAAAATAATCTTTAATCTTTGATTTCTTTTTGGCAATTTTCTCTCCACAAGTAAACAATATTTTTTCAGTGTTGCAAATTGTATTCTTTTCCGTATCGGTTATTGTGTGAGAGTATAAAAATCTTTTAAATTTTTCAAATGCCAAGCATGCTTCCGAAAACGAAGGTACAGGTAGTGGTTCTTCTTCAATATCATCTCCAACTCCATCTGTTGTCTCCTTCAACTTTGCGTCACACAGGCTTTCGATTGTTTCCAACCCACAAGTTGCGACATCATCGCCAAATGCAACAAACATATCAAAATTGATGTCAGGTGCAGTTTCTAATTTGCTCCAATGGTCTTCAGTGACACCCACTTGTTCTTCATCACATGAAGGCACTGGTGGACTGCCGTAACCACATTTCCTAAAGCAGTTAATTATTGTGTACTGATTCACCTGACGCCAAGCCGTCAGTACTTAATGCATAGCCTGGAGGACATCAATCTTTAGAAACGTTTTATCAATTTTTATTGCCTGAATGTATTAGACAGACAGCCTTTCGTAGAAGTTGTTTTCGATAATACCCTTTAAAACATTTTATAATACCCATATATAAGGGTTGCAAAACACTTGTACAATTAGCAGGATAGAAGATAACTTTTACGTTTTTCAAAAACGTTGTATCACTGGGGTGAGCTGCACAGTTGTCTATAAACAGTAAAATATTTATTTGTTTAATGCGCATTTCTCCATCAAGGTCTCATAAAAATGAAGTAAACATATTTACAGTCATCCATGCTTTCTTATTAGCGTAATATTTTACTGGTAAAGTTTTTGTATTTTTGAAACACCTAGGCTTCAGTGATTTACCAATGACTATCGGCTCGCGTATGTCAGTTCCATCACTGTTAACACAAAACAACACAGAGATCCTCTGTTTGGACCCTTTACCACCATGGTAGGACTGACCCTTTAATGTCAGTGTGCTGTTAAGCAAGCAATTATAAAATAGTCCAGTTTCATCTTCATTGTAAATTTTTCGAGGCTGGTACTCCTCCACCAACTTTGGGAGCTCGTTAATCCACGATGATGTTCCTACTGTATCCACAGATGAACTCTCTCCCGTGAGCTTCTTGTATACAAGGCCGTGACGGTATTTGAAACGTGTTATCCACCCGTTTGATGCAGCTTGATGCCTGCTTGAAGTCATTAATGTCAAGTCTTTCTGCAAATAGTTTTGCTTTCTCGCGAATAATGCTCCCATCAACAGGTATGTTTGCGGTACGTGATTGTTGGTACCAGGTGAAGAGGATTTTCTCCAGTTCCATAAATTTCGATTCTCTGCAAGTCTTTCTTGTTATCGAAGATTTTCCACATCGACATATTTGCTCCCGAACTCCATTTCTCTTTACATAAACGGAATTCAACGTAGACGCGGCGATTCCTAAACACTTGGCTACATCAACGCGTTTTGCAGAGAGATTTTTTTCCACTTCTTCAGTAATTTTCAATCTTTCTTGAAGAGAGCGTACTTTTTTCGCTGAACGATTCATTTGAAAATAAAAAAAAATATCTGTAGTAAAAGCTACGAAAATCTAAAGAGATAATCTTAGACGTCTGCCTCTATGTTTGACCGTTCAGCAATGCCCCAATACTTTTCGAAGCGGGTAGGGAAAGCGACAGCCGTGAATTGTTTGTAACTAGCACCACTTCCGGGTGAAGCCCAATCGGCCAGTGTAGACTGCAGCAATTAGAAACTTCTCACAATCTAGACTAAACACCAGGGCGCTTCTTTCAGCAAAAAAGGCCAGACGGCAGCAGGAACCGCTAAGGTCGGCTGACTGTGAGCCATTACTGATAAGAACAGAAATATTGAATAGACGGAGAATTTGGAATGAATTGCCGAAAATAGGATACACCAGAGGCTAAAGAATTAAGGAACACCAACGACGAACAAATAATGGGAGTGGTACGATATGGCTAAACAGGAGAGAACAAAAATACGCGAGCGTGCATCTCAAATGTTCTGCTCATTGTTTAATTACAGCGTCATTCTAGTTCAATCCAGACATTTATATTTCAGGTTCAGTTATTATGAAAAAACGATCGATCCGATAAATTAATATAAAACTGCGATATTCAGAACGAATATTGCGGGAACACGATGGATCCAGGAACGATACTTGTGGTCTGTTTTTGCTTGTTTTCTATGGAATTTATTCGGGACTGGGTGAAATAAACGATACATACGGGAAAACGATCGTTCGGGGAACGATCAATCGAGATTCCACTGAATTTTTATATATGTCATATATAAAAATGGAAATTATAAATCTGTAAATAATTTTCAAATTAGCAGGTTAGAATATTATATGATTAACTACTAATTTTGAGTTCTTGTGCAGCATTACTTTTAAACTATCAATAGGAAACTGATAAAACTACACTCATATGTATATTTCATGGTACTCTACATTTAAAAACCAGAAAAATGTGCAATTCTGGAATACCTTTTTTATGTGGGAAAATTATGCAAATAATTGTATTTTTTTAAGTTTTCACATTTTATGTTCAATTTTTAATTTAAATTATATTTATCACAATTTATTTGGTTTTACATTACAGGTAAATTTTTTGCAAGTGTATTCTGACCATTTTCTGTAAGCATATATCTCAATTTTATGATGACAACACTTTATAATTTTTGATCACCAGCTAATCGTATAAAATTCTTAACTGCTAATTTGAAAATTATTTATAGATTTATAATTTCCATTTTTATATATGACATATTTAAAGATATGTACTTTATATGTTTAAAGAGAGAAAATTTCTTTTTCTAATATTATTTGAGTTTCGTGGTTAGAATTAGACCATATTTATAGTCATTTCGTCGATCTTCAAGATCCTGTCTCCCCTTAAGGCCACAAAGTGAATGTCAACCAATACAGCTTGCTCGACCAACGCAACCATACGGACACTTTTCGCCATTCGAGCCTTTTCCTTTGATTAACGAAAATCTACACCACGGAGGGAATGTTTGAAGTTTTCTTGTTTCCCTCATAAACTCTTTTTCATTAAAGTTATCTGTATATATAAAACAATTCCGTAACTGACTGACTCACTGACTGACATACAACGCACAGACCAAACCGCTGAACCTAAAGGGCTGAAATTTTGCATGGAGATTCTTCTTATAGTGTAGGGGTGCACTAAGAAAGATTTTTGAAAAATTCTTCTCAGATTTTTTATAATTAAATTTTTAAGCTGTTTTAGTAACTTTCTTTAAGTTTGAATTTAAAATAATAATTTGAGGGTTATAAAATTTATATCACGAGAAAGATCATACAAATTCCTTGAAATTGAAATCTTTTTCGAATCTTTACCTCCATTTTCTGATGTTTGGTGAATTTTTAAAGATTAAATTTTAGAATTTAATTTATTAAATGCTGATCACGTGATTTCTTTATCTGGTACTTTAAATAAATTTATCGCCAAGTGCATAACTAAATAGACAAAATTCTTTTTCCCTTGCTAATGCGGCAGACGATTGGACATTATCCAAAAAAATATTAAAATACAGTAAAAGATGTGTTCCTCAAACTGCACTATAATAACTGCACTGTTATTCTTTAGTATGTTCTATTAGATTTAATTTGAATGTTTTATTCTACATTATTTTGTCTATAAAAATATCCCTTACGATTTTTTTATAAATATACATTTTGATTTTATTACATCAATTGTATACATTGATCGTCGTACTTATTATATATCTATATATATATATATATATATGGTATTAATTGCATACATTGACAGTTGTATTTAATTTGAATGTACTCCGTAGCGAAATGCGGGTTTTCAGATAGTAATGGATAAAGCACAAATTTCCTTACTGACATAAACTATACACAGTTGCTTATTTTTTTAAATAGCTTTTCTACGTAATGTTATTTACAAAACCTTTAGTAAAAGCTTTTTTACTACTTACTGCTAAATATTTTACTATGCTAACGTTAAACCCGTAAACCAGAAAGTTAATATTTGTGATCAAAGGTAGTGGGAATGTACAGTACAAGAAAATCCATACTTTGGCCGAAATTCGGATCCGAACCAATGCGGGGAGACACGTGATGTAATAGTCACACCCACACTATTACGTATGCGTTCAATCAGTAATATCTGTAATTTTTTTATTTTTAATTACTTTGGATACATAAATTACACTTCTAATTAGTTTCGATCGAGGAAGTTTTGTATTGGATAAATATTAATAATTTTTTTCGGTAATGATATCGATGTGCCGAATTCTGTTTCATTGTTATTGCTCATCTTTTTATCTGTGGGAGCGTGTAAGAGCCTAAAATCTGAGAGGAGTCTCTAGCTACAAATATACATCGTCAATATAAAATATAAAATATACGATACAACATGTAGAAAAATCAATAAAGAATATTTATGAGAGAATTTCTTAAAATCCTTATATATTTTTTATATTGGTAACAAGAGAGACTAACGACAGTTTAGCGTCGCAAATGAGGCAACAGAAAAAATTGAGAAAATACTTTTACCCTGCAGATTCATCTGGAAATTATTACTGCTGAGTAACAGGAAGCAAGATGTCCTCGTTGAAATAAACTTCGCAGATAGATGCAAGGTAAATAGGTCCAGTCAAGCACTTTTAAAAGCAATTTTTATTGAATAAAAATCGCGATTTATTTGCCCATGCTTATTTGAAAAACCCTGATAAGTCATCGGAAATTAATAAAATTCTAATTATAAAAACTTATTAATGAATTATGAGCAAGTTTTTGCTCGGTTGTTTCTTATTTACTCTTGCAGACTAACAGGAAAATTTACGTTTAATAGTCTCAGTACCAATGTAATCCTAAACTTGGAAAACATTTTACATTGGACGAGTCTCATGCGAGTACAAAATATTAACAACACAGGAAATATATTTCTCATGATAGCTATACAGGGTGGTCCAAAATTACTGAGAGCATTTACTGTTTGAAGAAAAAGAGAACAAAATGAGGTACGTGCATGTTTATTATTTCCTTGGAAAGACAATTTAAAACAGTTTTACACAACAAAATTTTAAACATTAAAAAACTTCCACATGAGCCGGTAGATAGCACGACAATATTTCACAAGAAAAATTTACTAATTGCGTCAGTCTGCAAATGGCTACTGTAATAAGCGGGATGTGAATATGCGTTATCGATAGACGGATATCTAAATTGGTAAGGACCACCCAGCCGAAACTGTCAGGCACAAATTTACGGTTGCGACGCTTCGGAGCGCCAGAGAGAGGCGCTGTACAGACAAAAATACGACGTCATGAAACATCGAAAATTAAAGAGATAGCTATAAATCTGATGTCGAAGGTCGAGGAGCGGGGAACTGTCCGATGAGAAAATATCCCAGACACGGACAGGCGTCGGAGTTAATTAAAATGCACAGGAACATTTAAGATGTGACCAGTTCGATGAGGGGGACCGGGAAGATGACGTACGAACAAGGTGGCCCATCCCTCATCCCAATAAAGGGGTGGTGCGAGCGAATGAAAAGTCAAGAAGGCCACAGCCAATAAAAAAAGAAAGGGAAATATATATACGAGTGTTGGAGCATTTCGAAGAGAGACCTTATTTAAAAAAATGACAAGAAACTAAGCTGCCACGGGGCGGACAAGAGAGCCCCTTATTACATAAAGAACGAGAAATGCCCTAAGCTACTACAGGGCCGATGAGAATCCAAAAGAATACGAAATTGAATGCCCAGCGGGAGATCCTTACGGAAAAGAAAAAAAAACAACGGAATAAGCTACTACAAGGCCGAGAGGAGAATCTAGTGACGACCTTAAATTGATTGCCCAGCAAAGGTCCACAAACTGCGACAAAGTGCAGTATAAAAAAGAGCCGAATCAACTAATGCTACTAGGCCTTACCTGAATGAGAGTGTACGCATACCCTTATAGCGGTTTGAACGCGCAAACGACCGCCGACCAGTGCTGACCAACCCGCAGGTCATCATAGAGGTGATCAACGCAGAGCAACATCCGAGGTGTACTCCAAGTTATCGTCGACCACTGAAATCTCGAACTCTTTTAGTGACGAGATACAGAACTCTCTTGATCTCTCTCTACGAGCTATAGTGACCGACAATATTACATGAACTGTGATATCCAAGTGGTGGAGACGAGTGCAAACGATAGCGACAGTAGCCCCATGGGTGACCATATTTGCTAATATTATTTCTTTCACATCTCTGCTTATCACATACGCGCCTCCTTCACGTAAGGGTCGGCATGTCCAAAGTTACGATGAATAATATGAGTTGTAATTGTAAATGATTTATATATTGAATAATATTATATTTTAAGAATACGAAGACTTCAGTATAATGCTAAATAATGTGTGTGTAAATATGTGTGTAAATAAGTTGCAAATATGTATAAAAAGTGTGTCTTTTTTGAAAGTTGTACCCCGTCTCTTAGTTAAGTTGCTGAAACAGAATTGGTTGCAACGCGACGCGAAGGTACTTATATACGATCACAGTCTAACGACTCCACGGGGTCATTACAGCTACCGTACCGGAAAAAGCAATCTTCGTTTTGTAGTTCCATGAAAGCAAATCCGTTGTAACTCATTTTGTTTTTTGCAAACATAAAATGCGCTCAATAATTTTAGACCATCCTGCATTTTTAATACCTGCTTCGATGCTCTTTTGTTCTGAAAAGTATTACAATGCACTACTAGTTAATACATCAGAAAAAGCAATATCTCTTTGTAATAAAATATGTACAAGTTAAAAATACAGACAACAGCTTTTAACAGCAGGCAGGAATTGAATCAGATATGACCACCCATGACCTTTAGGTGAGTATATTTTCACATTATCTATGATTTGGAATTTTTTAAAAGCATTTGAAAAGACAAAAATTAGTCATGCACAGTTTAAATCTATATCTAAAATCTAAATTAAGTTACTGGGACGATTTGTCAAACTAACCTGTCAGAGGTTGGTTATTTCTCGTGTTCTTTATTCCGACATGGACATTTCCGACCAAAATGTTTCAAGGAAACCATGTGTATTTGTATGGAATAATAACGAAAAGGCATCGACCAAACGATTCTCTTCCACACTCGCACACATCTCACGCTTTCAATTCCAAACTACATAAAAGCCATCCGCTTCCATTAAGGAGATTAAACTCTGGCATTTTTTGGGACTTGTTACGCCGGGAACAAAGAATTTTGTCGAGCTGGTGTGGCAACACTCATTTTGCGGCTTATGAGTGAAGTGAAATGATGGAGAATGAATTTTTACTTTAATGGAATGTCATAAATTGCAAAATACTGAACGCTCCATTTTCAGAATTGAAAATGGGCCTTTATTAGGAGTCTCCAAACTTTGAAAATAGGCATTTAAATCAATTTTAAGTGACATTCATTAAGTTTTAGCTGTAAAATGAGAGAGTTTTTTTACTAATGCGTTATATTTCGTTTTGATCTTTAATGATTTGTTTAGATAAAACGAAAATATGATATTTTTTTTCTATAATAAAATAATGCCAATTTGTCATTAGAAAATAAATGGGTTTTTTTTGTTTACCTTATTTCCTTCAGAAACTTTTTTTTAAAAATTATACAATAGCATTTTAGAATATATCATTTTACATTATTTAAGATTTTTTATCTTAAGATAATAATTTTAAATGCATGGAAAATATCTGTAAATTTTATCGAATTCCTTTTAATCGTTTCTCAATTTTTAATGTTTAGTCTTTAACTTGTACACTTCTGGCCATTAAAATTGCAACACCATAAATGATAGATGATACAAACTTCAAATTTACATGAAAGGAAGAAGATGATCGGATATGCAAATGATTAGCATTTAAGCACAATCGAACATCCCAGGAGGGAGAAACAGCATCTCAAACTCTGTACAAAATGAAAGTTACGCAGCGGGAAAGTTTCTCATTCAGAAATTGCATTGAATGTTGGTTGATTGTGAGAAGATCGTGTTTTACCTCGTATAAGAAGGATGAACGGTTACCATCACGTGTTGAAATTTGATAGCGGCAGGATCGTGTCTTATAGAGAGTGCGGTTTATCATTCCGCAATATTGCTACTCCCATTGGTCGGAATCCAACGACTGTCATGTGAATATGGAATCGATGGGTTCAGGAGATTCATACTGAATGCCATGCGGGATCTCAACTGCCTCCCGACACTAGCGCCCCAGAGGACAGACATGTTGTCAGGTCGGCTTTGCAGGATAGTACAACCACATCATGGACCTTGAGTCGGGAAATGGGCTTGTTTGCAGCACGACAAGTATCCGCACGGACATTGCGACGACGTCTGGATCAGGATGAACTGTCTGCACGGCGGCCATTTTTGCGGCTTCCCTTGACACTGCAGCATAGAGATGCGCGTAGACAGTGGTGCACCCGACGACAAAACTGGATACGGGAGTGTCACCACGTCGTCTTTTCAGACGAATCCCGGTTCTACGTGCAGCATCGGAAACGTTATCTTACAACAAGAAAACGCAAAACTGCATTTTGTCCGTCGTGGCCTGACCTACCTCAACACAGAGGGTGTTCGACTGTTGCTCTTGCCAGCACGTTCTCCAGATCTCTCACCTATTGAAAACATCTGGTCATAGGTTGCTGACAGACTGGGCCGCCACCGCTCTCCAGCCACTATGATTGATGATGGCATAGACTTAAAGCAACTGGGAATGACTAGGTTAGAATGACCCGTATCTGTCATTCTAACCTAGTTTCGACTCGATGCCTAACCGCGTTAGAACCATTTTAGCTGCCAGAGGCAGCAGCTGTGTGCACTAATTTCGGACTCTGCATACCCCCAAATTGCCTACAAATTTAGTCATGTTTTGTTCCTACTATGCTGTATACGTACAATAAGTAAAGTGTAGTTATTTGCTTTACTTCCTGGTGTTGCAATTTTAATGGTCTGTAGTGTGTATTAATGACAAATAATTTTTATTATTTATAAAATATGGCTCTCTTATGAAGCATTAATCAAACCATACAACCGCTCTTAAGATTACTGGGTAAGATATTAAGCGTTGAAGCACAATTATTTTATAAATAAGTTGAAGCTCAATATGAAAATTTTAATGAGTTCTGTGCACAATTTTTTTTTTTAAATCGACATGCATTTTATAATGATTTTCCCCTCGAAAATGTTTTTACATAAATATCATTAAGCACATAAAAATACTTAATCACATTTTTATTTTGTAAAACTACCTCAAACACAAAATTTAAAGTACATATATTTGATTTTTCACTAATCTGTTATATAAATATCTCTGTAGGATTTCTAAAAACAAGTAATTTTCAGGAATTATAAAATTTTATAAGCAAACATTTTGACCTTCTTCAAATAGAAGGAAACATTTTTTTCAGAGTGCTGGCGATAATATATATCCATCTTTAGCGTAAAAGGCAGTCTCGGGTGCTAGGTTGCGCCCTCAGTAAAGCTTAATCGATATGTATGATGTTGGAAAAATAATTCCAATTGTGAAATTGCTCTAACTTTTTACTGATTGCTAACAATTTTCAGCCGTTCAGCCCAAAACAGAAAGAAAGATCCATCGTCTATCACGAAATTCTGTACAAAACTCATATTTCTTGAAGATGACAAAATACATGGAAATTAACCTCGTGGGACTACTAAAAACTGCAAATAAAAACACCTCTCGGTAGCATTGGACAATAACTATATTTCGCCTTTTTTTGGCGGGGGGGGGAAGGGTGCTCCTCACCAAGGATAGTCGATAAGGTAGGTAATGGAAAAGAAATTTAAATGCGAAATTTTTCCCAATTATTAACTGGGGATTGATAAAGTGCAGTCATCCAGCCAAGAATGACAAGAACCATTGTCTATAACGAAATGCCGTACAAAATACAGAGTTCTTGAAGAACACAAAATGTGTGACAATCTCCTTCGTAGTAGTGTTAATAATTTAAAATATACGCAACTATGACAAACCCATCAACCTTAGACAACGGCTGTTTCGCGTTTCTTATAGTCTCCTCAGCAAGTGGCTAGACTTCTGTTCACGTAGAATCCGTCAGCGTCAGCGTTACAGATTCCTTTGACGCTGATTGGTTAACTGGATCAATGATTGGCATATATTTGGTCAAAAATAAGTACGCTGACGCTGACAAATTCTATGTGAACCAGTGCTTAGTCCATATGAACTGACTAGCTGAATACCGGTGCTTCGCTACGGAATACATTCAAATTAAATACAACGGGCAATGTATGCAATTAATGCAAAAAAAAAAAACCCAAAAATATATTTATAATAAAAATCGTAAAGGATATTCTTACAGACAAAATAATGTAGAAGAAAATATTCCAATTAAATACAACGGTCAATGTATGCAATTAATTCGTATGTTTAATATCCATAAAACATACTAATTTAAATTAAAGTCTCAAAAAACTTCCATCTCAATTACTCTAGTGGTTTAATTTTATCTTTTACCATATTTTAATATTTTTTGACTATTTATTTCGTTTTTATGCACGCAAAATTAATTTAAAGTATTAGAAAAAGAAAAGATATCTAGTGATCAGCGTTTAAAAAATTAAGTTCTAAAAACAAATCTTTAAAAATTCACCAAAAATCAGAAAATGGACTTAAAGATTCGAAAAACATTTCATTCTAAAGGAATTTTTGTGATCTTTCTTGTGATATAAATTTTATAACCCTCAGATTATAATTTTAAATACAAACTTGAAAAGTGTTACAAAAACAGCTTAGACATTTAATTAAAAAAATCTAAGATGAATTTTTCAAAAATCATTCTTAGTGCTCCCCTACACTACAAGAAAAATCAGCATGCAAAATTTCAGCACTTTAGGTCCAGCGCTTTGTTTTGAGTGTTATATGTCAGTCAGTCACGGAACTGTTTTTTATATATAGATTTGGGTCTGTAATACTTAAAAGTAGGTTTTACTCTTTTATTTTTCTTTTTTTTTGGGGGGGGAGGGGGGGTAAGATAAATTAATTGGAACTTTAGTGAAAAATATTTTCAAAATGCGCCTTTTTACTGAAGATAATTTAATGATAAATCGAAAATGGAAAGGTATATTCCTTTGTAATAATTCTGTAGACAAAATTTTGTAAAAAAATTTCATGCAAATAATTCGGAAGCATTATTAGAGATATCCATTTAAAGTCGACCAATGTAGAAAAATTTAATTCCGAGATAGACAAACTTAAAGCATACATATTCAGAACGGTACTATAGACAGTGCGGCATAAAATAGTTTTAGCTGGCATAGTAAGCATCGTCGAAACAAGCGATTTGTGTAATTTGATTTCTTATAGCTTTATTGTAAGTTCTGTGTCAGGAAAATGATTTTTAACTTAGTATTACGTTCCTCCATAACAATCCTCCGGAAAGGAAAGTTTCAGGCGCTAAAAGCGTCTATCAGTACTTCACCAATTATAATTTTGGCAGTGCATTAAACACAGTCTGTAGCACTTGGACAAGCAGTAAACAGCTAAACAGAAAAGTACCAAAATGCGTCAAAATTTTGGTATACATATATGCATATATATACATACGTACATATATATAGATACATATATACATAACACATACATACATATATACATACTAAAGAGGTAAGCAACGATGAGTAATCCTACGTTAATAACCAGCGGTAGTTTCGTTAGAAGAGACTACCTGAACTTTTTTTAGATATTTTATATCATGTTCTCTCATAGGAAATAAAATAAAATTATCCGAACCAGATAGGACATGAAAAAAAAGTTATTCTAAGAAGTAAATTTACATTTTGTATATTTAAAGCCTTTTTCATTAGGAATTTCAGTTTTCGAGAAATAGCAGGAAACTAAATGTGTGTTCTAATTGACCAAGAATAAGTTGTAGCTAATAAATCACAAGCGAGAAAATTCAAACCTTCCTAATCAGTGGAAAATTGCTTTTTGGAACATATTTTCAATGTTGTGATAATTTTTCATCTCCATACCACTTTCATATGTACGTAAGCAGTATGTACGTAATGACGTAATGTTATTTTTGAATTTTATAAAACATGAATTGATCTGGATCTACACTTCTTAAACCTTTTTTTTTTCTGTGGAGAAAAAAATTACTTGGCATAAAAGCGAAAAATGTTTTTCAAGAAGTAATTGTCTGTAAAAAAGGAGATTCATCAATTTTTATTTATTGACTAAAAATTTTTGCTCGGAGAACATTTCCCCTGAATATCATTCAAATATCTTTAAAGAGAAAAACTAAAATTTTAATTTTCTAACGAAATGAAAGTAAAATGTTTTAAAAGCATTTTCAAACCGATATATTATAAAAAAAATATTTTTTTTTATAACCACAACTTAATTTTGTTTATCAAAAAAGTACCATAAAATATAGTCATTTAAAAGCAAAATAAATAGGAAAACTAAAATTGTAATTTTTTCATGTAAATTTTTTAAAAAGGATCGTTAAAATGTTTGTTTAGTGACATGAAGGGAAAAAACTTATTTACCCTCTTTGCTACATCATATTAAGTTTGTTTATACTTTCCAGTGAATTAGAAATTCATGCCATTATGTTTTACTGAGAAAATTCTGTCATTAAAAGTAATATTTACTTCAAAAATAGCGAAGTTCATTTCATAGAATAAATGTATATTTCTTTCATGCTTTGAATAGTTCGATCTACTTTATTTACTCAGATTGCGAAAATGCATACTGATGATGCTTTGTTTACACAGGCGTGAAAATATTTAAAACTGTGTATTTTTTCTTTTACAATTTTATCTATGTTATAAAGCATAAAAAATAAAATTTCAGTAAATTATTTATATTCAGAGCCTGTTTTTACGGAAATGCAACATTTAAGAATTAAGAAAGTAATTTATAACATCGAAAAGTAATATCAAAGCAGTTTTATATAAACCAAAATAAAATTTATTATAAAGTACTTAAAAAATTGAAACTGAAAAACAGTTTTTAAATTAAATAAAAATTATTTAAATAGTAAAAGTTTTCGTTGTTTAGTCTTTAAGTACAAAAACATTTTTTTAAATATGGCTTCTTTAAATAAATTAATCTATATATTTAAATTGCTAAGTGGATTCTTTGGGCAGTCCGTGAGAGGAAATTTCTGCATCAGTTTACTTAATTTTGGTTTTAAATGAAAGATTTTAATCTATATATGTGTCAAATTTTGTTTTTATAACTGCAATTTCTATTAATTAGCGATAATTTAACAATAAAAAAATTGCTTTCTGCGCATGCCCAGTGACATGTTTAAAAGCTTAAGATACTCACTAAGCCCGAAGCCGCTTAAACAAATTAATTTGTATCTGCGCATGCTCAGTGACATGTTTCAATATGGCTTTAGATACTCACTAAACACGAGACCACATATACACGTTAATTTGTTTATTCCGAGGAATCTCTCTAGCTCTCTTTATTAGCAATTTTTTAAGTGTATTTCCCTGTGATTAATATCATGGTTTTCAACATTTGATAAGGATGTGTTGAGTATAATTTGTGTATTAGTACTTTTATTTACTATCCAGACGTCATGTCTTGACGGGTACTAACTAGTTCTTTATTAAGTTTTTAAAAATGGAAAATATCGAATTTTCGGAATATAGCTTTCAATATTAAAAACATTAATACTAAAAAACAGTATCTTTGAATACTACAAGTAATTTTTGATATTTTGAGTATTAAAGAATAAAAGAAAATTCCAAGATAAAATGCACAAAGATGCGATAATGTACAATTTTTATCTATTATATACAATAACATGTGTAAAAAATGTATTTAGAATGGACAACATAAAAAGTTAAAGATCTATTTAAATTTTCCGAGGACGCGGGACGTTAAGAAATCCATTCGTCAATTTTTAGTATTAATCACAGACATCGTTTAGTGGTTAGCGCCAGAAGATTCCAAACGAATGGTTCGGATTCGAATCGCGACTAAGCCATGGACGTTCATGTGCTGTCCATTCACAGAGAGTTATATTGGTTCCTATGTAGTGTTCCCAAAGAATCTAGCCTCCGAGAGAAACTGAATTGTATTTCGAAGTTCAGCTGCCCTCTGACTTCAAGGTAACTTGTCCTTAGAACATTTTCTCTGAACTTCGAATTACAAGGCAGCTTTCAAGGTAACTTGCCATCATATCTTTTTCTCGGAAATCTATGATGTCGTAGAGGGTGGGAGAAGGTACGATCCCCACAGATGTTACCCTGGAGGGGGGCTCAGTCAAAATTGAGGGGGAACCAAGGGTATTGTTGATTCTCCTATACGGTGCCCCATTGAATGAAATCAACGGTTTTCACGGATTAACGCCTTAATGATCGCATAATTTTCAAGAAAACATTAAAAATGTGCCCATTAATTACAGACGATTTGATTTATTTCTTGATCTGCCACATCTTGTTTAAAAAACCATTGCCAATAACATTATGAATAGTCTGGTGCTGCCATCTGATATGTAAAATAAAAAAATTTAAAAAATTCAGGATAAATGAAATGGATTGTTTTTAGGTCTTTATGGTGCGTTACTTTTGAACACTCCAGCCTGGAAATATCACGGGAACGAGAAATAGAGGTCGAAACCTCACCCCGTAATTTTGACGGGAGACGGACGAGGTTAAGTGGTTTTAATGGACAAGTGCCCCGCAGTGGCAACAACAACAACAACACCTTTTCCTTTGAATGGACAATAAAAGGTTCATTAGCGTAAACATATGTAAAATTTGCTTGTGTTAAAAAAATATATGGTAAGCATTGTCAGGTACTTTTTAAATCACAATTAAATCATTTTCCAATGTTTTAAAAATATCAACGTGTTTCATAGAGTCCCACAAGAGAGAATTATACCAGAACCATTGTGATAATCCCCCGTGTACGTAAACAGCCCTCTATAGCAATCATAGTTCGGAAAAACCCTTATTCCATAATAACTACTCTTCTGTTATTTCATTAAAACATGACAAACCAGAAAACAATGTCAAAACTTTAATTTCCCTAATGGACTGGGAAAAATTTAGCGTACATTTCAAAACAATACTTTAGGAAAGAGCATGCCACTTTATTTTTTTTTTCCTGTCTGGTTGGTTATTCGTCTCTGTTTACTTTTTCAGTCTGACAGATAAAATGTTAAAACCATCGCTATGAAATAAATATTGCAGCTGAAAAGAATTGCAGTACAAATCTTTAAACTTTAAAAGAAAATTTACCGACAAAATGTTATCTCGCGTTTCCGCAGTTTATTGTGGTTATATTAATTATAACTTCGTGTCATGCATGTCGTTCGGTGGTTGGGAACTGGAGAAAATGTTTAGCAATTTATTTTGACTTATTCCCTTTAAAAAAATAAATAAAACGCAAAAGTATGAATTGTAAAAATTCGTTATATGTACATACATGTAGTAACAGAGGAATACTGCGAAATGCTGTAAATATTGTAAATATCTGGAGCGAATTTGCATAGTATGGAAGTATTTGAACATTTCTATTTGTTTGTAGCTATGTTCTGTATACCTTATTCAATCTTTGTATCTGTATTTAAAAGGTTTGTATTATAATTTATACTAACCAGATTGTCATAATGGAGTTTTTGGATCATAGAGTGATGGTTGCTAACGAGTGCTAGGCTAAATTTTGAGAGTATAAAATTGAAGGTCTAATTTGAATAGTGGTCCAACTCCATTCTTGTTCATTTTGAGATACAGAGCCTTAAAGTCTAATAGTGCTGAGAAATGATTTCCGAAGTCTCTTTGTATTGCCCTCTGTTGGCAGCAGAAATAAGCTGGAGGTGTACCAGTTTAAAAATAAGACAGAAATGATTTGTATGAAGATGAAAGTGAGGCTAACTATATTTTTTTAAAGTGGAGTTGGACCACTATTCAAATCAGGCCTTCAATTGTACCTCGACATTAATTTTGACTTATCAGTTGTTTTGACTTATCAGTTAATTTTGACTCTATCAGTTGGTTTGGGGCGGCGGTACACCGTTGAGTCGAATATATGGACATGAATAGGGTGTCTGGATGAGGTCCTTTGTTAGGGTGCTATCGCGGCGAATTGTTATTAGAAACCTGATGCCTTAGAGGGTTGATGGTGGTTTATGTTTATCCTCTTAAACAACATGAACGGAACAAAATAAAAGGATATAGTTTCGGATAAAAAAATGCCTGTTAAAAAACAAGTTTTGAATAAAATCTGCTGCCTGAAAACAGAATTGTGTACCTAGATTTAATCACATTTACACTGCATTAGGTAAATTAAAGAAATATATGCTCTAGAAAATATCAACAGAGGCTAAAACTGAAGACATCGTAGATTACCTTTTCAATTTTTTTACGTGGTATTGCAAACATAACAATGTCTTAGGTGAAATATATATAATCTCTTTAAAACCGAATGTCTTGAATTTTTATTCTTAGCACTTGTGATCATTCTTGCTCACGCAGTCTTTTGGATTTTATTACATAACTTTATTGAGGTCATTTGATATGACTTGTGGAAGTCAAACTCTAACTACGCAGTTCCATAATCATACCTGCATGTAAGAAATTTAGTTTTCAGCTGTTCACGTAGTATCTGTGGTGGAATGTGTTTAGTGACAGCTAGACGCCAAACTGACGAAAAGTGGACGTAATAGTTAAATAACGGAAAAGACAATATTACAAGTCGGGAATTCGTGGAATGGAATTAAAATTGATATATATATATATATATATATATATATATATATATATATATACCTCCATAGCATCAAGTATATTTTCAGCACGTCTAGTTTAAAGGTTCGTCAGATTTTTAAAAACTGCATGATTCCGGACAAATACAGTTACTTTTCATTAGATGGAGATACAATTAAACCGAAG
Source organism: Dolomedes plantarius (assembly GCA_907164885.2). Lineage (NCBI taxonomy): Eukaryota > Metazoa > Arthropoda > Arachnida > Araneae > Dolomedidae > Dolomedes > Dolomedes plantarius. The sequence continues at coordinate 179,938,177 of OU015493.1, forward strand.
ATGGAAAGATATGTATATATCAAATTTAAGGAAACTGTTATACTACAAGATAATGTAAAAAAGTTTAAGGTCCAATATATAATTTTATAATAATTTAATAATTTTAGAATAATATTTTAATATTTTTTGAATAACTTAATAATTTTATAATAATATTTTAATATTTTTTAAATAATTTAATAATTTTATAATAATATTTTAATATATTTTAAATAATTTAATAATTTTATAATAATATTTTAATATTTTTTTAATAATTTAATATTTTTAGCATATTTTTAAATGCTTGCCTGTGGGATGAAAGAAAAGAAATACTTTATGTTGTAATATTTTAAACCTGTATATTTGATTTTATAAAAATTTAATAAAACCTAGTTAACTTTATTCCTTTATACTTAATTTAATCAATCTCAGTTCTCAATTTTTTCATACATTTTTTATTTAATTGGATTCATTTTAGACCATTCAGTCTATATTATCTGTCAGTAGACAATTAATGTGCATATATTTTGCAGTTTATGCACAGTAGATAAAAGGAGTTGCTATAGAAATGAAAGGTGAAATTAAATTGCAAAGTGTAAATTAATATATATTGAATAATATAAGTATGTTTATGATATTCCGCTGTGAATTATAACTGTATGTCATGTGATTAATTGTTAAAATGTATTAACGGGAAAGAAATTAAATTTATAAATTCCCCTGAATCAGAATATAATGAGATGAGTTTTTAATTAAAATCAATGCATTATTTAAACCTATTTAAGCACTTAATATTATAATTTTATTTCACTTCAACATCTTCACTAGCATTTACACAAAACTTGATTAAATATTTGTTTATACTTATCATGCGAGCGTATTCATATTTAAACCAAACTCTCCAAAAACTGCATATTACTTGTTTAAACCATCCTGCAGTTTCGGGAAGGGTAAGTAGCTAACAATTTTCATTTATTTATGCTCCCTACATACCAGCAGTCAACTAAACCAAATCTCTTTCGAGTATAATTGGCTGCGAAAACATCCCTCAGGTTAGAAAAATGCAATTTCAACTTTTTGAACCAAAGTAATTCATATGTAACGATGTTTTTCGTCAGAATACAGGGAATAAGAATAACAATCAAACTGCAGTAATCACCTTCTTGACATTTTATTCAACAATGGCCAGTAAATAGGAAATGTTAGAATTTAATCTACCTAATGGAATAGAAAACTTTTACACCAATTTGAAAACTAGGATTTATGGTGAGCACATCACTTTTGCATTATATTATTTTGTTTTCCATATGCGTAAATTTTTTATTTACTGGAGATTTGTTTGATTCAATATGGGAATTTTTCACTTCAGCTTGTCAGTTCTAGTGAAATAAGATTTACAGTAAAACATTTATACTTCAAGGGATTCAGTGGCAGAGAAACATTTAAATAAACTTATGGTAGGGATGCTAAAAATTTAACTTATCGATTGCATTGAAACTCACTGGAAATTAAACTGGAGGGTTCTACAGTACATTAATTATTTCAGTATAAATGTTAGTTAAAGATAAATATCCAGATTACTTCTTTGATTTATATATATATATATATATATATATATATATATATATATATATATATATATATATATATATATATATATATATATATATATATATATATATATGTGTGTGTGTGTGTGTGTGTGTGTGTGTGTGTGTGTGTGTGTGTGTGTGTGTGTGTGTCACGGTGCTTACACCGCGTAACCTTTAACTAAATAATTACTCTAACTAGTAGTCAACAAATATAGGCCTGTGGCATAGAAATACTACTTAAATAACAACTAAGAACTTTATTAGCATTAAACTTTAGTCAATCCAGCTAATTTGCCATTTTCACATTCTAAGCTGACGACAAGCTCGTCCTACCTCTCCGAAAATTAATCCCTAATCTGCCTTTATTTGCAATTACGAAACGTTGAACGTCGCATGATCACGATTCATACTGACATGTATTCAGATGGACCCGGAACTTTCTAGGAGCACGCGGTTGTTGATGTCACATCCTCTGCGATTCCCTCCAGTCCTTTCTTAACCCGAGAGATTGAAAGTGTACTCCGGTATTAATGAATAGGGAATTTCTCATAGTAAATTACCGTATAACACTAATTTACACACGCGCGCGCACACACACACACAAACACAAACATATATATATATATATATATAGATATAGATATATATATATGTGTGTGTGTGTGTAACAAATTAAATATTAGGCCCTCCATTCTAGCATTTAAATACCCTTTCCTAAATCCAAACCCAAGTAGCATTACTTTATTGCTTTAAAACCCATAGCAACAGAATTTCCCATAAAATCGCATGCGTTGCATTCCTACACGTGTATACTTCTGGAGAAAGGAGTGGGTTCACATCGCGAGCCCCGATTTTTTACTGACCCTTCAAAAATAACAGCCACATGTACCTCCTTTCTCGCGCGTAAGGTTGAAAGGTGATATTCACTTCGCTTCCGAGCATCTGACATGGGTGGACGTACTCTTTATCGCTCTAATAAAACCATTCGATCCGACTGCTTCAAAATTTTAAGCTATGAGTCTAGCTCCAGCCATGTAAATATGAGCTAGTTTTCCTTTCCAGGTTGCATTTTAAGGAATAATGTAATGGATATATTACATATATATATATATATATATATATATCAATCACTGCGTTAAACTTTGCATTTTTCTTCACCAATTGTTTTTCTTCCATGTTCCTTTGAGAACACATACTAATATTACAGGTAACACAAGCAGTTTCTTATGTTTCTTTAGTTAGCGGTCATATCGGCATGAGTATATATTTCACAACGGTTTTGAGATAAAACATTACTTTTACTGCTTATCTCTACGAGAAAAATTTAGTGACAGAGATGAATAAATTGCAAATTTTCAGTGTAAAGACTAAAAAATACTTAATTTCCCTGATACGTCTCTTCTGTAATTAAAATATCAGACTATTCGAAAACCATTTTCGAATATATCTTGGGACACCACGTTAAATATATCTGAAGGTCTCCAGATGTATTGATACTGATAAAAAATATTTCTAATGTTAAAAATTCTACAAAGTACTCCACAAATTAATTATAGATAAAATGTTATGAGTTACCGTGTTTTGAGAAATGTTATGAAATTAAAAATTCATCACATACTATCAAAATTCTCAAAAAATTGAACAAATTTAACTGAAATTTTCTGGTAGACATTTTTACATAACTTTTCCTACTCATCTTTTATGTCGTTACTATATATTCTATAGCTCACCTGTCTATTGATTATTTTGTTAGTTAAAAGTTATTTTCCTTTTTTATGCACGACTAGGAGATGCTGTTTTATAACAGTAAACTTTCATTTTCGTAAATTTTTGGAAAGAAATTACAAATAGGTCACATAATAGGTTACATAATAGGTCTGTATAGTAAAATGTAAAAACATTCTCTGCTCCTAAATACTCCCCTTTTGAGATTATTACCTGTCAGTTTCGATCAGAATGTAATAACATCATTTTGTTCTGTAAAGAGTAAACTATTGAATTTTTTTAACAGTTCTCTTCGTGATTTTAACTATACAGGATGCAACAGTATGGACTGCTACATTTCAATGAAAATCGAATCCACCATTTACAAAATAAAGCTTCGTGTTTTCGAAAAGTCTTAACAATCTAGTTTTTCTCCACTACGTTTTGAAAATAACATAATTCGGGAGGCACCAGTTATTTACGATGCATTGTCGAAGCTCTTCTCTAAATTTTTCCATCCCTCTGTAGGTCATCTCTGGGGGAATGGCAGCCACTTCTTCACAAATAGCGGGTACAAGGACACGTGACACATTTTCTGGTGTTTCAATGCTCCAATGACGACCACTTAATTTCCATGGTAATGCAGACTCACTATCTCGCACGTTTGAAATCAATGGGAGGATTTCTTTTTCAATCAGGAACGGCATCAGTTGCAGGGAGCCGGAAGCGCGTCCTTAATGCCCTGTGCATCGAATATTTGCACCAAATATATTTGCACCATCGAATATTTGTACGAATATTTGCATCACAGGTAACTCTGTAGATTGCAGACAGCAAAAAAGAGACTACCATATTTTTAAAACAATATTAGATCTAAAATACTTGATAATCTGAACTACATTATTATACATGTTATTTCCTCTGAGATACGCTACTCGTTAAAAACCCTTAGAAGACAAATTCACCTCAGTTCATTTGTTCTATTCTTGTCAGAAAGAAAGAGGCGTCCCCCATTTTACTATTTATTATTCTCAAATGATTTTGACAGAAATATCTTTATTTATATAAGAATTCCTAAATCCAAAATTACCACAAATTTTTACAGTAATGGATCTCATTCTCACAAAATTGATTTTTCTTTTCATTAACTTCTTTTTTTTTCTTAGTCATTTCTAAGTCATTAAAAATATAAGAGGATAAAATAATATTTTTTGATTATGAGAAAAGATAATTTTTAATTACTGTTCTTGTTTTAATATAAAAAGTCTTAAATTTTGTAAATTAAAAAAAATTGGAATGAATATTTTTCTTATGATTCTCGTTATGAATAAAAAGAAATATTCTAAAAAAAACTCTGAGTTACATAAGAGAAATAATTACATTTAAAAATTACATTTTAAATTACATTTAAAAAGATCTTGCAGGTCCTGCAGGTCATTTGCCATGCGTCCGTTCGTTTGAGGGTTTTCTGCAAAACGAATTCAACTGATCGTCATAATATGATACCAACATCATAGGCAGGCATCGCTAACGTATCCTGCAATCATTAACACGGATTTTCTTCTTGTTTTCAGCAGTAATAAGTGTTCTACCTGACTGTACCTTGCACGCCATCTACATATAACAGACCCCAAATTCTAGAAAATGTTCCATGAAATTTTATGACTACGTGGTCCACTATAAAATAAAAGCGTAACATAAAAGTTTGATTTTGCTTGCTTAGTATCCAGATTTTTACAATTCGTACTCGTTTCAATTTGGGAACTTTTTTAATGCTGCGTTTTGACTGGGTTTCACGTCTTACAACGATTAAGTATAAACCCGAATTTCTGGAACTTTAAGGTATCTTAGTGAGTTTATAAAATTTATCCCTCTGAGGGGCGCCGTTTGCACAGTGCAAACGCCTTAAACTAGTCTCTAGCTTCACTTGAATTCAATGTATTCCAGATAAATGAGCAGAAAAAATGGTTAGTACTGCCATCTGCTATCAGTTTGAGGAAGTAAAAACATTTTGCGACCTTTAATTGGGATATTTTTCAAGATTCTTTAGGTTAAAAAAGGGAAAAAAATCTGCACCGTACAAACGGGGGGGGGGGTGTTGCTCCTGAAAGGGTTATACTGAGAAACGTTATATTTAAAGCTTCCATTTTGATTTAGCTCACACGTCTATACCTCTTTCGAGGAAAATGAGAATATGTACCAAATATACGTACACAACTAAAAAATTTAATATTTACTTTTATAATTTGTTTCTAATATATTACTGTTCTAATACCACTTTTTGTTTAACCCCGTTGTAAAATTATTAAATAATAAGCCTCAAAAATCTTCAATATCTATCTTAGTAATTATTCCATAACATTGTTTGATGCATTTCCATAATGGCTGAAAAAGGAACATCAGCCATCTAATTGTATACTTCAATGTAAAAAGTAGCATTTTTATATTAAAATTTCGGCATTAACAAACTATGATTTAAAATATAAACTGCTCTGAAATAAAACCATTCTTTCGTATTCTTTATCCAGCAAAATTAGCTTCCTAAATTGTACGGTACAGATGGAAAAATGCATTTCAAGACCGAGTTACCTGCCAGTCCATTGTTCTTAACCAATTCCATGTAAATGATATGTTACTGGGTTTATATTTCTCCAAAAGTAAATAGATAAACGTAACACTCTTTTGCAGTAATTCTACTGAAATAAACCCAAAACGTTCCTGGTGTCCCCCACCAGTTATTATTCGTCTCGGTTTACTTCTTTATAAAACAATTCTAAGAAGAAAAAGTAATGTCTCTCTTATGAAGAGTAAATTCCAAAAGAAGAGGCTAGCGGCGAAATATTTAAACTATTTAGAGGCAAAACTTCTTTTTAAAAAGAATTAGGTATTTGTTCTCAGAATTAAGTATTTAATGAATAAGAAATTCCTGCCCTTGAATTTCTATGGATTCGGGAGCATGCGAAAGCTGGGTTTTTATTAAATCAAATGGGGAATCTTCTTTCTCATTCGTGTTGAATATATAGAAGAATAGTATAGAAAAGGACAAGGTAAAACAATTAAAAGTATATACATATATTCTCATATTATTTAAAATGAAATTGTGTCTGTATTATTTTCTTATATTATACGTGTTTGAAATAAAAGTGGAGTAAAATTTAAAGTTACCTAATAAGTTCCCTAAAGTTACCTAAAGTTACCTAAAGTTAAGCCATAGAAAGATTATTCTGCATGCCAGTTAAGTGTGTTATCTATTTTCTCCCAATCGCTCTATTCGGACACGTACAAACCCCAAGAGCTTCACATACTACTCTTCCAATCTGCAGCTAGATATGCTACGAAGGAAACATGACTCAGCAACCATGTTCTACTTATGTTTCTAATATTGTCTTTTTATGTTTCATTCTTATATTCCATGTCTGTAACAATACGTGAACGTGATTCGCTTGCAATTTCTAAATAAAAATCTACAGCTTGCGAAATAAACAAGACTTAGCAAGTCTGTTATAGTCATGAGGCCAATATTCTGTTTTACGTTTCGTTCATTTCATCTTACATTTATGCCATGAATAGTATGCGTGGTGATTCGATAAAATTTTCTAACGCTCTGATACTTTTTAATCCTTTATATCAGTGTTTCCTAAACTGTGCGTCGCGACCCCACATGGGGTTGCAAAGCAAAATTTTAAGGGTCTCAAAAATTTAATTCTCATAGAGGAATTTAACTTTTGTCGACCGCCGGGAGTACCTAAGACGTATATTTTATATGTATATTGTTACCAAATATGTATATTTTCATATGTATATTGTTTATCAAAGAAATAAATTATTTATGAGAAAATTTTTATCTTTATATCCTTATTTCCTGGATACCAAAAAATCTCAATGATAAAAAGAGGTCATGAATGAAAAAAGTTTAAGAACCGCTGATTTATACAGGGTGATTCAACACTTCAGGTCCAAACTTTTAGGGGAGATAGAAAACTGAAAAACAAACGAATCACATAGGAATGTATGACCGGGAACGCGAACCTGGTCAGCTAGAGGATAAACAGAGATTCAGAAATGAAAAATCAGCATTTCTGCATCTTTGTTTATCCTCCAGTTGACCAGGTTTGCGTTTCCGGTCATACATTCCTGTGTGATTCTGTTTTGTTTTTGAGCTTTCTACCTCCTCCATAAAAGTGCGATATATCGGCCATCCAGTGGGGTTGTTATGAGGTATGGTACGATTAAGAAAACAGTGCCTTAAAGCGTGAGGTTTTGACAGAGCTTTGGCTACATTTGGAGTTTTGAATCCCCCTGTATGTATTAGCTGGTAGATGGGTGAATATCTAGGGCGCTGGCATTGGGTCCCAGTGCTTGTGGTCCCAGTCCTTTGAGTCCCCCAGTTGCTACCGTTGTTTGTAGTCGCTTGGAATCGCCATTTAAATGTTGCTGTTGTAGTTTCTAATACCCCATGTCCGCAAAATTAGGTGTTAATACATATGTGAACAATACTTTTGAATTAAGATGAATATATATATATATATATATATATATTAATTAATAAAATGTTTTGGTTTCTTTTTTCCCAATGTGGAGGCATTTTGTCGGGTACGCATTCGCCTGTTGTTATTCCACGCAGTTTTTGGTGACCATTTTATTATGAGAGCACCATATAGGCGGATCGGCATTGCTCCCTATGAAGGGACGACACGAACGAAGGTATTTTAATGGCGCATTCCGGGGTTCGATCCGAGCACCGTCAGCACTGAAATCCAGAGCTCTTACCCCAAGGACACCACGGCCATTTGATAAAATGTATAAAATGTCGTTATGAAAATTTCAGCACTGTGATTAAATCATGGGCATATCTTATCTTCTCTTTAAAAATATCTCCCTCAAGGAGATTTTTAAAAAAAATACTTGATTTACATTCTGGTTTTGAACTCCCAATTAAAAGATTTGAAGGTCCTATGTTGACAAAACGTTCTGTAGCATTAATGCATTAGGAATATTCTTGGAAATTTTACTTTTACACTTTTCACCCAGGGAAACTGTTTACAAAGGATATTAAAAGCAGGAATAATTTCAAAATATTTTTCCGAGGAATTTCCACCCCAAAAGAAATTTATTCTTTATCTTTTTTTTTTCCTTTTTTTTTGTGTGTGTGGAGAATGGAGGGAAATGACATTAAATTTATCCTTGTGGTTTTTCAGAAGATGTGAAAATATATGCTAACATATTCAAGATAAGAAAATTAAATGAAAGAAAACGACTTTAAATTTAGCATTTCTAAATTTTCTTCAGTTACATTTTTCTCATATGTAGAACGATAGCGTTATTTTAACTAATTAAATTTTTTCATGGTATCTAAATATTCAGTTTACTTAAAGGGACACACCACCTTTAAAACTTCAAAAATTGATTTTTGGTGTTTGCTATATTCTGATTTTGGGGACATTTCTGAACAGTATGCAAAAAATTGCATAAAAAAAATCGCATTATTTCTCGAGTTATGAGAGTTTATGTAAAGCTCACTCTGTTGCCATGGCCATGTATATTCTAACTTTAACTTCAGTTTTCTTAAATATGTAAATTTTTGGATTACGCGCACTGTTACTCAAAAATATGTGTGCTAGACACACAAATTTTTTTATCAGATTTCTATTTTAAGCTTTTTTACATACTAAAATCAAAAAAATAAAAATTAATTTGTAAATTAATTTTTTACACTTGAAAATGTTTTTAAAAAATTGCTAAATTTTAATATTTTTTTAATTTTATGTAAATGTTTTAATTTGAACTATATTTTTGTATATATTTTGGTTTTACATTAAACTTGAGTATATTATTAATTTAATTTGACCAAAAAAATAGTTTCTTTATGCATATTTCTTGATTTTATGATACCAATGATTTTTTTCCCTTTTTAGTCATGTGTACATTTAAAAATAAAATCTAAAAATTATTTATTGATTTACAAGTTGTATTTTTGTATAAAATATAAATGAAGAATTGCAGTTTTGATATAAATTAAAAAAATTATATATATATATATATATATATATATATATATATATATATATATATATATATATATATATATATATATATATATATATGTATATATATATATATTAATATTATTGGAGTTTCAGTAGTTCGAATTTGATCATGTTTACGGTAATTTCAGTGTACTCAAAAGTAGTGTGACCCCTTAATATGATTACAGGCAGCTACCAAATCAGATAAATTTAAATGTCTCATCATAATATTTACTGAATATTGTAGGAATCAATAGCTTTTAAACTTCACATTTATATGCTACTTCTAAGTACTCAATATCAACAGCAAATTACTTATTTCAATTATTAAAAGTCCCTTCACGAGATTCCTTTTCAAACATTTAGAAAAAGTTTTACTTGCTGTAAAACACTGACACTTAGTAGCTAATTTCTAATTGCTAAATAACAAAAAAAAATGTTTTTTTACATGAAAGCACTAAGCATGAATTAAGAAACACACTTATTTAAAACAGGGGGGATATCCCCTTAAAACCTTCCAAAGACACATTTTTTATTATGATTTAATTTTGAAGAAAAAAAATTGTAAAAAATCTTTAAAACAAATTAAGTCGATACTACGATTGTAACCGATTTTATGGCCAAATGTATAAAGCTAATAGTACAGTAATTTATAGAAACTTTAAATGGCTTTTTCTAAAAGCTGTAATTTTCAAACTTGTGCGTACTATTTCTTCAAAACTAATGGTCAAAAATTGCTAAAATCTTCTATACATGTATATCTAGTAAGTTTATACAATTTCCAACTAAATTTAGGTAAGTTCATATTACTAATTTTTTTACAGGAATTTTTGTGAAAAAAATTTATATTTCTTGTACATTGCAATACATTTGTCCGAAAAAACATATTTTTGTGTGAAATATGGTTATTATTTTAGATGTAAATTAAAGTATAGTCTATGTATAAAATATATACAAATAATTTAATATCTATCTCTTATATTTTTAAAAAAAATCTGTATGCAATGCATCAAATATTCATAAAACATTATTATTATTATTTTACATAAAATAATTTCTAATAATCTCTCAACAATTCTGCTTTTGTTTTCTAATAGATAAAACGTTGTACAATTCACCCTAAAACATTGGCTTAAATTAATTACAAATTAACTGTGTGGCAACACATGAAGTATGGTAGTAAAATCAGTGCATATTTGGGAGTGCAAAGGTGATCTCCCCCCTTTAAAACAAAAATGACTAATATTAGGTCAACACTCAAGTTACAAGGAAATGAAAATGCTTCTTCTTTCCATAATACAAAAAACTCCTGAAACAGCAAAGTACTACAATAACATGTCGTACTCCAAATAGTATGTCTTTGATGTTTTGGATAACATCGAATGTACAACACAAAAACTTATTCCCGGAGATGGCCTATCCCCATATTCTTCAAAATTCTGAATTTAGTTGCTATATATACTTTATTTACCAAAGTATTTACCAAAAAGTTACGAGAATTTAAATTAGTAGAGGATTATTTTTATTTGCTTTATGTGACAAATTACGGTCTCAGTATTTAGGAGATGATAAAAAAAAGCTAACATTGTTCAAGGTATAAAGAAATAGTCACCAAAGTGTCACTATTTCTCACAAAAATTGCAATGTTGGAAACTGCAAAGAAGTAAAACATCAAATATTTGCTAAAAATGTAAAGGTGGAAAATGTGTGGAGCAAAAAGTGTTTATTTGCGTAAAGTGCATAACAGATTAATATTGCTGTTTATGTTAATTTACTTTAATTTTTATTTCAATGAGTTTAATTTGCATTTGTAAATGTTTGAAAAATAAATATTCTTAAATAAAAATGCAATTGCTGAATAATAGTATCGTAATCTAAACTAGGGATCAAAATGATCCCGATCAGGTATTGCAATAAAATGAAAATTCTAAGCGTTCTAGTGTTAATTGCTCTTAAACTTTCTGTATATCAACAGATAGTATAATAAATTTTGCCCTCACAGTTTCATTCAATGCACCCTCAACCAAACCTTCAGCGTAGGTAGATGAAATACTATTTTTCGATAATAAAGTGGAGAATATTATTTCTTCTCTTTATAATCTATATATATATGAAACAGTTCCGTGACTGACTGACAGATAACGCACAGACCAAACCGCTGGACCTAAAGAGCTGAAATTTTGCTTGGCGAATCTTTTTATAGTGTAGGGGTGCACTAAGAATGATTTTTGAAAAATTCTTTTTAGATTGTTTAAAAATTAAATTTTTAAGCTGTTTTTGTAACTTGTTTTAAGTCTGCATATAAAATAATAATATGAGGGTTATAAAAGTTTTATCACGAGAAAGATCATAAAAATTCCTTTAAAAGGAAATCTTTTTCGAATCTTTACCTTCATTATCTGATTTTTGGTGATTTTTTAAAGATTAATTTTTATAACTTAATTTATTAAATGCTGATCACGTGGTTTCTTTTCTTTTTCAGATACTTTATATTAATTAACCCGTCACGTGCATAACAACGAAATAAATTGACCAAAGAATATTAAAATGCAGTAAAAGGTAAAAATTTAACCACTAGACTAATTGAGATGGAAATTCTTTTAAGAATTTAATTCAAATTAGTATGTTTTATGGATATTAAACATACAAATTAATTGCACACATTGACCGTAGTACTTAAAATGAATATGTGTGTATATATATTGGCATTAATTGCATACATTGACCGATTTATTTATTATAAATATATTCTTTTGGTTTTTATAGGCATTAATTGCATACATTCACCGTTGTATTTAGATTGAATGTACTCCTTAGCGTAGCACGGGTATTCAGCTAGTTTGGTTATAAAGCAAAAACTCCGTGATCTATACCCAGATAACGTTTCAAAAATTTGCTATTTTTTTTCTAATAATCAGTGCAAATGTTTACTATAATCAAATAGAAGAATACAATATGTTGTGTTGATAAATGCTGTTTATTTTTCCTAATGAAAGAGAATTTGAATTTTCTGAGCGAATATTAGTTGGTAAAAGGACTTTTGATATAAAAGCGATCGTATAACATTTTTTATTTCGCAAATTCGTATTACAAGGACAATAAAAATAAATACATATTTTCATATGTTTAGATTTCTGCGTTCATGACTTTTCCTAGTCAAGTTAGTAATCATTTCACGCTCCATCTAAAACGCAGTTAGAAAATGCTCAATGAGCATTATTAATAAAAATATTCTTCTAGAATACATCTTACATCACACTACAGGGTGTCATGGCTAAAGGCATCCAAAATCCATGACTTATTTTTACAGAACTACCCATTAGAATGTTTAAAAACTTATTTAAAGAGAAAAGATATGTCACCAAGTTTTAATATGAATCATAGATTTCTATCATTGTATCATAGATTTCGATGTGTGCACCTTTTGTAACACGACTAACTTCTAAATGGTAATCTAGTTCTCTCCAACTGTTTCGTAGCATATCAGGAGTTATTAGACTTTTTTGCTTGCGGATTCATAATATCCGTTGAGCATAAGCAAAAAAAAATGAAACTGGGGATGAGTTGAAGAAGCGTATCATTCAAGCAATCCTGATATGCTATGAAACACTTGGAGAGAACTGGGTTACCATTTAGACGTTTGTCGTGCTACAAAAGGTGTACACATCGAAATCTATGATACTATGGTTGAAATATATGATTCATATTAAAACTTGGTGAGATATTCTTTCTATTTAAATAAATATTTTTAAATTCTAATGGGTAGTTCGGTAAAAATAAGCCATAACTTTTTGATACTTTTAGCCCGGACACCCTGCATTTTGTCCTGAATGACCTCATTTTTTTGTTTTGATTCTCGGAATTTGCCTCTAATAGTGTACTAATTATTAAGGGTTTTCTAAAATTTTCAAAAACAAAACATGTCAAAATCAAATTCTCAAAACTCCTTCAACGTATCTAACCAGATAAAATAGTGGATTACCTCGGAGAGAGAATATCACATTATCTGATCACTGAGAAAAATACTTATGTCATACTAATGTAAAAAAAGTTTATGAGTTCATTAACAAAGCGAAACATAACAAGTAAACAAAAGATAGGCAACTTAATGTGTTTAACGCTAGAACTTCTAACAATCAAGATACACATTTTCCCGACAGTGATAAAATCTGTCTTTGATGGACGTGTAAGTTCAAGTTTTGACCAGCCAATATTCATCAAATTTATAACATCGTATATGCATTTTTCTGCTATGCAACGCCTTTAACAATATCGAGAAGATAACCATTAATAATGTTTATAACTATAAACACGAGGGAAATAATTTACTATTTAATGAACCGCACTCTATTTATACAAAGCTTATCAAGAATGGCTGCTTTATCAAATGCATCCAAATTGTGGGTCTAGCTTTCTGTGCAATTAATTTACTTCAAACAAGTCTGAAAACTTTAAAATAAATCGTAAACCTTTTATTCGATCCAAAGCACGTAATCATTTACTCAAGTTTATAAACTGAGAAATCGCTTGATGGGAAATTTAGATGGCTCTTGACTTTCTAGCTTTGACAAATATTCCTTATCAGAGAGGTTTGTTCAGACAAAGATATATAAACCAGTTTATTCATTTTCGAGTCCTTGTTAACAGTCTTCTCATAGATCTCGTAAATAATGACTAATATTTGGGATTACTAGCAGATGGTATCAATGGGACACATTGTTATCCTGAATCTAAGATTGGAAACAAGCGATCTCAAAGAGCATTTCATGAAAGCTAACCTAAATATTCAAACATCTGATTCGAAAGGAAGTTACACAACGTTTCATGAGTTCATCAGTTTATAGTTTTTACTTTTTGACGAAAAAAATAGATTTAATACTTATAGGATATTCAACTCACAATGGCATTCAAATTACAAATTACATTTGTCCTTTTTTAAAAACAAAATTAATTAAAATAAAATAACATTTATTATTGCTGTATAAATATGTGGAGTTATGGTAGATGTTGATATTTAATTTTTTTTTTTACGTTTTCGGCAAATTGAAAAAGAAACTTTTGTTGTGAAATATAAAATCGCTCAATTAAGTATTTCAATCCAAATTTTTTTTAGTTAATATTCATATTCAATCTGAAGCATATGACTGGTCTTCAATGAAAATATTTTTCTTTATTTAGGGACTAAAATTTTGGAGTGAGTTGAGGAAAAAAAAAAACATCAACTTTTGCGAAATTACGAATAACTTAGTATTTTTTCATAATTCCACTACCAGCTTTTGCCACATTAAAGAGCAATTTTTAGTATGCCAATATCAACTTAAAACATAAAATTGAATATTTCGGACATATCAACATCTGTCCGAAACACTGTTACACACACACACACTCCACAGAAATAATTAATAAGATCAATCACAAAAAAATTTAGAAATCAATAGAGAACCTTTCATTTTACTACATTAATGTTTGTAAAAAAGAAGATTAGACTTATTATTTCAATATTACAGAAAACAACTTTTTCATTCAATCAAAAAAATCTTTTTTCAAAGTTGTACATATCAAATAACAATGTTTTTCTTTCAAAGTAAAAATGCTCTTAAAAAACTGTTGGTTTAAAATGAATGTTCATTAAAATCCTCATGCGCTATAAAAAAGTGCATAAGCTCTAGCTCACAAAATTAAACTTGTTTATAACATGAATCAAAGCTTGAAAAAAAGGCAAAACTTCCTCAGAATATGCTGGTAAATAAGCATCGTTACTTTCTGTATTGTGGGGCTCGAAAAAATTATGTATTGCTTGCGAATTTAGTTTTACAAACAAAGTTGCCTCCTTAAAGATTCCGAAAACAGAGGTAACATTTGCAGAACTGTAGTGACTGTTTAAAATTTTAGTCCAGAACATAATTTTGGACATGGCTGTACTTCAAAAATAGCTCATGAGAAATGCAAAGGGATGTAAATGAATTTTTCAGAAAAATCCATGTTTTTCCCTGGGTGAAAGTTATAGCATTATAGGGAACTCACAGGAAGTATACTTCTGCTGTTCTCTCTTTATGTACACTTGCATTTCAAATATTAACGTTCTTCCTTTTAATATGCTAAAGTAAGATTATTTTTAAATTGATATGTAAAATATAAAGCATACATTAAAATGTTTGCTGTCTTAGATGAAAATTATGGCATTATAGGGAACTCACAGGAAGTATAATTCTGCTGCTCTCTCTTTATTTACACCTGCATTTCAAATCTTAATGTTCTTCTTGTTAATGTGTTAAAGTAAGATTTTAAATTGATAAGGAAAATATGAAGCATACACTAAAATATTTGATGTCTTATACCCACTTCTTATCTACAATCTTCCCCATAACTTATATTTCTCTCTTTTAATAGAGTAATCGTAGGATCGTCATACATATTTTTGGTCTACATTTTCTAAAAATCTTCCAATGAATGCTCAATTAACAAGTTAGTTATTAAATAGCCAGTTAAAAATCTCAGATACTAGTTAAGCCTCTTATAATCAAAAGCAAAAGTGACAACTGAAGAATTTATGGTCAATGAAATCGAAAATACTGTAATATAAATGCGAATTATTATTAGTTCCACCCCTCTAATTTGCATGTTTCTTTAGCATGGGTTTTATTTTGAACTATTTAACCTGAAATAACCTCAATAAATTGTGTATATTTTTAGAGAAGATCTGCTATTTGTTTAGGAAGACAGGTTAAATTTTTTTTATTGCATACTTTAATTAAGAGTATTTAAAATCAAATAACTTTTGATAGAAAAAGTCAAATACTATCATAAAAAAAGAGATGAACGACTACAAAATCTTTGATTCAACTGCATGCTACTATCATACAATCCTTGTTCATGCAGCTGTTTTGAACAATGTTCCTTTAACAAAGGGTTGGTAGGCCTCATTGGAGTTTTCAACATGTCACTGAGCTAAAAAAGTAATTAAGGGAACTGCATTAATTTTTTTGTGGTAACGATTTGTATTTCTATTATTTTCCAGTATGGGAGAAAAGGATTTTACGTCTCCCAAAACCTGTTAAACAATGTAAACCATAACATGCATTTTACAAAGACAGGTGAGTACGCAAGGCATTTTACAGGCATTTTAAGCATGTGAAATGCCTGCTTGTTAGGTTAGTCTAAACAAAATTTTAAAATAAAGATTTTAAAAGTATCTTCAATGAAAACTGAAAAAGGGGAAACAATAATAAAATTAACGTATACAGATCATTCATAATATGTGTAAAATTTTGTTATTTTATAACATTAAAGAATCCAGCTTTTAAGATATTGTGGTGTTTACTTTTTCTTAAATTAGGTAGGCAAACGTTCCGAAGTTTTAAAATAACGAAGTTTTTAAAACTAGTCTATGGCAGCTGTGTAAAGAAGTGATTATCTGAGATAAATAGTATCTTATACACCACACTTAAATAAATATGTCTAACATATTTTCAGTCCCTCTAACGCCTGAATATGTCCTAATTGCTTCTCATTAAATTAATGTACGTCTATCTAGTGGTAAAGTGTAATTAGTCGCTAATGTGCCAACATAATTACCATGTGCAACTAGTTAATTACCATTTAATATCCGACGCGACGCAAGTTACGTACGAAAATGGAGTTTATATTATCCGATGTACATAAACATTTCATCTATACCGAGTGAATAAGTAAGCTCCTGAAGCTAATGATTTCAAACCGTTTGCTTAACATACATAAACAGCAGATTCCGGTAGCAGTAAATGATTATCACAAGTAATAGTTAATTTATGGCAGTGATTTTTTTGGTCAGAAAAAAGTAACCACACCCTTCTGACAAACTCTGCCTAAAGAGATAGAAGGATTTAGGCAACTTTTCTTACAATGTATTTACTGCATGTTCTTATGAAACTAAGTGATATTTGCTAAAATAATTCTTACTTAAAGTCGTTAAACAAAAGCGTATATAATGGTTAAAAGAAATAAATTGCAATTTCTATACTATCTGTTTAAAGAAACGTTAAGGACTGCTACATAATTTATAATGATGCATCATATAAAACTAATTTGAGATGCGAGATAAATTATATAACTTATGAAAATTATATTACTGATTATGAAAAGAACAACTGTATACTCTAAAGTAGATTATAAATTTAAATTTAAAATTTAAAATCACCGGTCGATAGGGGAAGATAAATGCAATCAATAAATAAGGCTCCAGTATATTTTGAATTTAGAATGGAAAAATCGTATCAAGTTTAATGGTTCTTTAGCACAAAGCGAAAAATACTAGTTATTTAATATAATGTATTAAAGTTATTTATTTTAATACACTTTATTGTATAATACAAGTCTGTACTTTAAAACTATCCCTGCCAAGTAATAGGAGTATCTATATTCTGTATACAATAACATAGCTGAATAAAATACTAATTTTATAATATACTCAATTACTATTGTATATGACACATAACTTTGTGATTAACGTAGCTATAAACAAACAAACAGACAAGACTCACCATAAATGAACTGTGTATGATGCCTCTATTTAAATTCACAGGACAGCAATATTTTTGAGATGCTTAAAGGTATAGTGCAAAATTAAACGGTATAAATTTACCATGCAAATGCATTCAAGCTTAAGTGGAGATTTTAACACATTGTAAGAAAATTTTTACACAGAATGAAAACAGCTGTAAGTCAATTAGCTAAATAGCTTTAATTTTTAGTCCTAATCAGGAAAACCATATAAATTTATTTGAATTATTCAATGTCATGTATAAACTTTTATAATGCATATTTCGCGCATGTATGTACGTTTGAAAACTGAACTTATTTTTACAAACAGTAGTAAACTTTCCATCATACGTTAAATATGAAATTCTGATAAAGTCGTGGCTTGCTTTTAGTACGGATGACATTTCCAACTAAAATACTCGTACATGTTCCATGGCATTGTTGATTATCTCAGGGACAATCCTTATATCAGTTCATTGATCTAAAAATTTATAAGGTGCTAATATTGATTGCTCTAAAATCTTATAAGGTGATAATAATGATTGCCTTAAAAATCTTATAAGGTGCCAATATTGATTGCCTTAAAAATCTTATAAAGTGCTAATATCAGTTCCTGATCTTCGGGGTTTTACGTATGGGAAAAAAATACTTTCCTCTCCTAAATATGTATATAATAATCAGTATCTTAAAATAAAAAAAAAGTATTTATGAAAGACAGGAACTTACGAAGCAAACTTCAATTATCCAATATATCTATCAAGTTTAAGTCAAAATATAAAGCTTATAAGTATGAAATTCTTGATAAATAAATATAGAGATATCTATATAGTGAAAACTGCTGCTTTATAAAATTTTGCAATAACTCAATTCTAATGTATACAGATATTTATTAGATGTAATATTCTTGGTTAGACGTAATTGTTTCTAAGGGTTTATTTCAGCTATGGTTTAAGTTATTCAGTTTCGACGAAGATGATGTTCTGAATCCATCGAAGTCAAAATTTTCTCTGCGATAGCCAATAGTATCATGGTATTGCTGTCTATGTGTTTTAGTTCAAATTTTATCAGAATTTTACTATTTAACGTATGATTGAATTCATCTTCATGTTCGTTAAAATCAGTTTTCAAAGTACATAAGTACATGACCATAATATGCATTGTACGGTATTTAAATAACAGTGAATAATTCCTATAACTTTATAGATAAATTTTAAATAAAATTTATTCATAATTTGATAAAAACTATACTGTATAAATAATACTATATTACGCTGTAAATTTAGGTATTCATTACTAAAGTTTTAAACGGATGAAATGTGCTGTCATAAGAACTAATGCTGGCATTATTAAAAAGCAGTACATTTAAATGACGTCTCACTTGATGATATATTTATAAGAAATTTCATAATAAATGAAAAACGCCCATTTTGAATTCACTATAAGTTCATAAAAATTACATTATTCATAACATCTACGGGAAGATAATTGTTAATATCTTTCTCTCACTAGACTGTCTTTATCTAGCAAACAGACCAATTTGTACTTTATTTTGCTTTTTATCTTAATAATAAATAAATAGCATGACTGTAGAAATATTGTGCAGTTGGGATATTTTTTTTGTCAATTTTCAAGATATTAGTACAGATATTTGTGTATTAAGTAATTACCCAAATATCTGAACTAAGTAGGATTAAGTATCTGTACTAGTACAATTAAGCGACACTTGAAAAGGAAAATAAATGTACCTCATGATTTTCAATATATTCTGAGTATTGGAGGGTTAGTTTTTTTAATGAAAATTACACTTATCTGTGCATTCATAAATTATTAAAAAAATTTATCCTTAAAAAAATTAAATTAATTACATTTCAGTTGTAAGTTAAATAAAGTTTAAAAGAAACTTGCATTAATGCATTATTTTTATACGGACTTTTGATAAAAAACAGTATAGAACTTGATCAATAAGTTCTTGGAAGTTTTATCCCATTTAACGTAATTAAGAAGTAGTTAAACAAAGAAATTATATCAACTTATTCGGATTTAATCACACTACTTACCACTGAGCCGTTTCTTGGTCATATTTTTGCTTGCATCAGTAAAGTTTAAGTAAGAACTGAAGCTAAGAAGTCCTGTACCTTTTGAAATACTCTTTAAAAATTCACAAAATAATTTTCAATGAGAATTGTAAAATCTTTTTGCTGCATTACAACAGGTCTCGGTGACACTTGAATCACCTGTTGCATTTTATTTCAAAATTTTTGCTTTCTTAGTCGGATAATTATTTCAATAGTTTCCCTTTAAGTATTCTTTAAAATCAAATATTTAATCAGTAAATGGACCAATTTTTATATACACATTATCAAAAACTTATAAAACTTATTAAACTGAATTAAATCAAAATTATACTTATTTTGTAATTATGTAATTCAGCATTATATAGTTTATGAATCATGTGGATAGCATTTCAAGCCTTTAAACACTTTTTTTTCGAATTTTCATGATGGACCATTTTTTGTCGGCGAGGGCATCTCACTCCCGCCGGCATCTGTCCGAAGCAGGTGCCGCATGAAACAGTTTCGTTTTCCCGTCGCCACGACTGCCTCCTCTTAGCTGCAGTTTTCCCCGTTTGTCTAAGTATCGATCTCTCTGGTCTGCGTTCAGTTCGGAGTGGCCCAACCCCCTGACGAGAATTATCGTCTGACGGGGCCACTACCTGGGGTGAGGACGGTTGTGCTGACGTTTTGATTTTTCCTCAAATATTTGGGGAGGCAGCACAATACATGAGTTCCTCTGATGGGGTAACATATGCTTTGTCTGGTAAAATTGATAGTCTAAGGCGCACCTAACGGAGTATGTGATCAAGTTTTTGCGCACCATCGAAAAAAGTGAATAGCCACGTTTGAGACATAGATCTCAGAATGGAGAAACAAAGAGGTGTACTTTTTGAGTTTATTACACAAATAATACAGACTTGTAACTGGATAAAAGCAGTTTAAATCGTGGGAAGTTTTTCAGTATTAAAATTTCAGTTTCTATCCCTGTTTCAAGAATAAACCTTACTTGAGTCTAGTAGAAAGACGTCTAATTGAAAACGTTTTTCAGTTTTAAGTATATCTGCATATAATTTTTTTCCATTGACACATTTTTATCTGTCCTTTGTGTAACAGGTCATGTCACAATACAGAATAAACAATATTGTTTATCCATACCTGTTAAAATATTTTTTAAAGTTCAAACTTTTACATAAACCGTGGGACTCATATCAGAGCATCCTTATTGAAAGCCCTATGGGAGCCTCCTCATACCAAAAAATATTTGAGAAATGCTTTTTTACTGTACATGCAGTACGGATGGTCCACAGGAGACAATTTGGAGAGACAGGTAGCTAACATTATAACTAGAAGAGGACAAAATTGATGGATGAAATTGTAAGAACTGACACGAAAGAATCCAGTGATATCACTATACTTGTGCAGTCTGCAAACAGAAAGATCCGCTGCAAATAGCTGTGAATATCCTGAAAACAGTAATGACAAATGTTCTTCAAGGTCAAGTCAGTCTTCAGCCCTAGTGGTACCTCGTCTTAAAGTGAAGCTGCTTACCCTTCGCCAAAGACAAAGGACCTTTCGACTTGGTGTAGGCTTTCCTACACCAAGGGGACTGGAAACAGCAAGCTATAGAGCCTGGTTGGTTTAGTCCATCCGTTTCAAAAGGTGACCGTAGTAATTAAACCTACTTATCAACTAACATAACTTCGAAACTTATTGGGTGGCTGCAATCCGAATATCTGAGACTAGTTTGGAAAGAAAAGTGCTGACCATACCAAGATGTGCTTCGTTAAAATGTTAAAAGATTTACGTTTAATTTCTTCTGAAATTAAGTTATGTAACAAAAGATTATCACTTTAAGAGTAAACAGCTGCAGTTTCTATTTAATTTTTAACAAAAGTAAGAGACACACAGAGGCGTTCTTGCAAATAAAAGTGAAGAATGTTAAAATAAAGATTTTTTCAAATAATTTTTAAAAAAACTTTTTCCTATGTATTGAACTTATGAAAGACAGAGAGTTGGTCTTCAAAGAGGCCTAGGGTTTGTCCAGTTCTCTTCAGCTTACAATTATTTAATTTTGTAAATTGTTCAGTTAATCAAAACGTCAGCAATGCGTCTTGGCTATTTCAATGCAAATTTGCAAAACGAGATCAATCAGTTTATTTATTTTATTGTTGAAACCTTACTTTTTAAGAGTATTAAAACGGATTATTTCTGTGGTTTTTTAATGTGCATCTTGAAAGCGAGCACAGTGATTGAGAATAAAGTGCAACAGGCAGCTTGACGATGTTTGTATAGGGGGACTTTTATTACCGATTTCTTTGTATCTTCTTAACTTCATACTCTATACGCTATCTACCAATAAGTATTTGGACACGAGTGTTAGAAAAGATAAACAGAAATTATTCATATCCAATAGTTGGTAGAGCTATCACGAGAGGCAATTACAGCCTCAACCCTCCGAGGCAGGCTATCCACAAGTCCTTTTATGAGGGCTAGTCGTATTTTCTTCCGTTCGGCTTGGAGAAGGCATGTGAGTTCCTTCACGATTTTGGACGGTTGTTGCACACCTTAATTCGGAGATCCAACTCGCCCCAGAGATTCTCGATGGGGTTCAGGTCTGGGCTCTGGGCAGGCCAGTCCATTCGGTTAACCCGATTGTCACCAAACAAATATATGGGGTACCTCGCAATATGACAAATGGCGTTGTCGTCCTGGAAGTAACATGGATCCGACCCGTAAACCTGCCTCAGTATAGGAAGCCCACTGTCATTCAATATAGTGCAGCAGGAGTCGGCGTTGAGCTTACCATGAATTGGGACCAAGGGTTCCAATCCATACTAGGAGAAACACCCCAGACCATAATTCCACGTCCGCCGAAATTTATTGTGGGCACAATTCATTCTGGCAGGAGGCGTTCTCCAGGCAGACGCCAGACTCATCCGAACGGTACATATCAACGAACAAGGTTACGAACGGTGAACCTTGATTCGTCGCTTCAGAGAACCTGTCTCCAGTTATCTACGGTCCACTTTCGACGTGCTTTGCACCACATTAACCGAGCAGCATGGTTGAACTTTGTGATCAAGTTCTTATGGGCGGCAGAACGACCATGAAAACCCAGCAGATATGCTTTCTTACGAATGATATTCATAGAAACAACACTTACGGATGCCTGTTGAAACTTCTGGATTACGTGGGCCATCGGCTGGGTGTGGTTCTTCCGAATTTCTCTGGACAGCAGCCATCGGTCTCCATCTCCCAGTTTCTTGGGTCGTCTGACTCGGGTCTCATTCCGACAATCACCGCTCCCCTTCCACTTCTGAATCACATAGGCCACTGTCGATTTCGGGTAATTCAGCTCACTAAATATGTCTCTTAAGCATCAGCCATTTCTGTGATACCCAACGATCACACCTTTCTCGAAATTAGATAACTCTGCACTTAGTGGCATGTTCCATGCGGCTAATTCCAATGTTGTTTCCTACACGATCTTTAACGGCGGAGGCCGTGACGTATATCAGAACCGCAGATATCGTCATTTGCATAGTTGTACAACTACTTATTGGTAGATAGTGTATACATGAAATCCCAGCATGATCATCGTTTTTAAGTGAATTTTTGATGTAAAACTAAAAAGGTAACTTGTGAATAAGGGTTATGCTCATGTATTATTCCAGTTAATATCTGTACAGTAAAGGCCTGTGTTATGAGTTTGCTGCAATTCGAGACACTCTTAATATAAACACTAAAAAGTAGAAACCTGGTGATGGAGGAAGTTTTGTTTTTGTTTTTCCTTGGCTGAAATGGCCAGGGCCGCAGTGGTAACAGTGTATAATGGTGACAATTATAAGCTGATATCATTGCATCACTTCCATTCAAGTGTCATTACTTCAAGCTTAATTAGTTCCCGTATGATGCTTTATAACAAGAGACACTTTATCAAATGTTTTAGCTATGCCCAAATACGGTCAGGAAAGAGGATTTTTTTCCTTCTAATCCAACAGATAGGAATATTTCAACTCTGACCAACGGCTAAGTTGTAGAAAGATATTTTACTATCTGTTGTTGTTTCTGATGCCCCTTTATCGATAGTATCAATCAGTTCAAGTCCAAGTAAGGCTATTGGGCAAAATGGTACGGCTCCGGTTTTTAATAGCACCGCCAGGGTCGGAGTCCGACTTGGCTAACGGACCGGTCCTATAATTTAGTGACGAGACCGATGCACTCGACCCTGCACCTCCAGAGGTAATTTGAGAACTTGGAGGACATTGCAATCACGATGATTGCTTCGGAGAGCAATGTTTTATCATGAAGTATGCAATGCTATAAGTATGGGGTGTGTTATAAAACTTGGACCTTAAGGACACTCTTCTTATAGCTTAAGGTACTCCGCAGATACATATTTGTGAATCAAATTGTGACTGTCATTAAAGTGGGAGCGAAGCATTTCCTGTCCAGGTATGAAAATTCAAGTTTATTTTCAATTACATTTTCAATGTTGTATGATGTGGTACTTCAGTTGTATCTTTGCTTGGAAAAATTTACCAATACTATAAAATAAAATAATCTATTGAAATAAAATCAGAGTTAAAGGTCTTAATACATTACGATTTTATTGTCCAATCTGATAAATGTATTTCATACTGTTACGCTGCACATTCATTTCAGAACTATGTGCTATCTATATTACAGTGGAGTACCAATAATCCGAAATGACTGGGACCAGACCCTTTTCGGATTAACGAATTTCTCGGATTAAGCGAAATCATTCTTAAAATATACATAAATTGCATAATAACATGTGATTACAAAAATATTATATATTACGTGTGATTGCACAGTTTATTTTACAAGGTCTTTTTAAACATTACCAAATTTCGGGACGAAATGGGGGATAAGAGAGACAAATGCTGCCTAGTACAGTAGAGTAGAGTGTAAGTTGTTTGTTCAATAGAGTATAAGATTTTAGACGATCAGTAGATTGTTGAAATGGTTTTGAAAGAACGTCTAAGAGAGGGAAGGTGAAGCAGACGGTGACAGTGAGCAGAGGGTATCCCACTCAGACGCCGTGGCTGCATTTCATGTAGCGCTTCGCTACGTAGAGCAACACTCCTCCGCGACCAGAACGGACACCAATTTTCTGACGCGTTGGCGTAATTGGGCTTCAAAGGAGAGATATTCTTTTCTTCGACAAAAAAATTTAATAGATTTTTTCAAACCAATGTAGTTCAGTAATAATTAATTCAATACATTGTCTAACTTCCAATTTTTTTGTAATTTTCAGAAATATACTTTATATTACTTAGTATCACTGTGGTTTTTTTTTAACCTTTGTTCTTTTCGACTTTTGGTTTCGGATAAAGCGGACCTTCGGATTACGTTCGGTCTATCGGGACTCTACTGTATATTATTTGATGTGAAGAAACGATGGAAGAAAATAATGAACATATTCCGGCCCACGGAGATTAAATAGGAGATCAAAATCAGTATATTTCAATCCTCTAGAGGTTACTCTAAGAAAAGCCCTTAATCCACGTATATATTTCACCTATCTTCCCTGAGGAAACGATAGGGTTTGATGGAAAGATGGTCATTAGTGTTCAGGGGCATAGGTGAAACTCATCAGGGAGGTGCGATTCGTAAATTTGAAATAGCCATGAATGATTTAGAGTCGTGAAATATATACTGATCTTGCAACTGACCTTGGCAGTATAAGGTTCAATAATTGTTTATCCAAAGGCTACCTGTCTCTGTCAATAAAACCTTTCTCCCCGCCTGGTAAATAAGTTTAGTTTCTAATATTTACATTTTTTTTTGCTCTACTGGATAAATATATTTTATCAAGAGCTATGAAGGTAAAATAATAAATTACTTTAATCATCTCACACAGTTAAAACAAATGGTAAGCTTAAATTTGTGGAATTTACTTAAGGTATAAAAGTCATTTGGACTTTACTATTCTAATTGAAATAACAAAAGGAAATTTATTATATGTAGAAAATATTTGTCAGTTTATGTACGAACTAGCTGAAAACTCCCACTTCGCTACGGAGTACATTCAAATTAAATACAATGATCAATGTATGCAATTAATGCCAAAAAAAATAAATATATATATTTATAATAAATACGACGATCAATGTATACAATTGATGTAAAAAATATATATATATTTATAAAAAAAAATCGAAATTGATATTTTTAAAGACAAATAATGTAGAAGAAAATGTTAAAATTAAATCTAATAGGACATACTAAAGAATATAGTACAGTTAATACATTACAGTTTGAGTAACATATCTTTTACCGTATTTTAATATTTAATCCAATCGTCTGCTGCATTAGCAAGAAAAAAATGTTTTTTGTCTATTTCGTTGTGATCATGTGACAATAAATTTATTTAAAGTACCAGATAAGGAAATCACGTGATCAGCATTTAATAAATTTAATTCTAAAAATTAACCTTTAACAATTCACCAAATATCAGACAATGGAGGTAAAGATTCGAAAAAGATCTCATTTTTGAGATATTTTTATCATCTTTCTTGTGATATAAATTTTATAACCCTCAGATTATTATTTCAAATGCAAACTTAAAAAAGGTACTAAAACAGCTTAAAAATTTGATTTAAAAAATCTAAGAAGAATTTTTCAAAAATCTTTCTGAGTGCACCCCTACACTATAAAAAGAATCGCAATGAAAAATTTCAGCCCTTTAGGTCTAGCAGTTTGTTCTGTTCGTTGTATGTCAGTCAGTCAGTTAAGGAACTGTTTTATATACTATATAGATTAATGTCATATTGCAAAATCCATTTCCTTTGACAAACCAGTATTTCGGAGATTATTTTTAAATTCTTATGTTTAAAAATTAATTACTAAGGTTGAAAGAGTTTAACATGTTTAGTTTAGCATGAATTTTTTCGAACGACACTGAAGAAAATGTCAATTTTCTAGACTAGAAACATGTACAAAAAAAGTATAAAAATATAGAAAAATGTGTTGTCCTTATCCTTGGATTGCCGAAAGTTACGTATAATATTTAAACTAACATACGCACAACCAGCCATATTTATATCTATACCGTCTGCAGACCAACGGAGTGAGAGAGGTGTTGGACACTGTATTGAACAGAAGATTCAGTGCGAGTTTGAATGTAATGTCACAGAAGTTTAGGACGCTAAACTGAACAGACGGTTCAGTGGCAGGGATACTTCCAATGCTATAGAGAGAAGTATTAATGGCTGTAGTGAACAGGTAGTTCGGTGCAAGCCGGAGAACTAATGTAAGATAAGGAGAGGACGTTATACTGAACAGACGGTTCAGTGTGCGGTTCAGTATGTTGAATGTAACGTAAACGATAGGTTTAGGACTGTACACTAAAAGACGGTTAAGTGGCAGCAGAAGTAGAGTGTAATTTTAAATGACGCGAGAAGTTTAATGAAAGTTTTGTTTGAAGTTGCTGTTGTATATTCCGTTGGAGACGGATCGTATTTTGTTTAAAATTATACATTAAGGTTAATTATGTTAACTGTGGTAGACAGTTACTGCGCGATCGTCCATTTCTAAGCCCCCGCAGCCCTACATTTATATATATATATATATATATATATATATATATATATATATATATATATATATAGAGAGAGAGAGAGAGAGATAGAGAGAGAGAGATAATTTCTCCTTTCTAAAGTGCAATTACCTTAATTAGGTTAAAGGTTATCTGTACATTAGAACCCAACATCTCCCTCTTAGTGTTATTATTTAATACCGAACTAATATTATCCCCTTTATAGGTGCTAAAACCTGGTATTCCCTCCCCCGACTAATTCTCAACAGAAGCCCCAGACTGATTGCTTCCAAATTTGAATCCTCAAACTGGATCTGTTGTGGTGAGGATCACAATTTCAAGCTTTAAGTACTTCTGCTATAAGTACTTCTCTCCGTTCGGTTGCTCTGGAAACGTGAGTCATTACCAACATGTTGCAACGCACTCTATATACCACATGTATTCAACAGTTATTATGTCATTCATAACAAAATTTCTCCATTTCAGGTGGAATTTTGAATGCCTTTGTGAATGCATGGTCTCCCACTGAAAAGGAATATCACAAAAGTTTCAATCATGAGGACGAATTCGAACAGCTCGCCTGGTGTTAAGTAACCAGACCTTAATATTATCAAACTGATATGGAAAATTTTGAAGTGATTGGGTTAGACTTCAATTTCTTCTTTGCTGATCAGTGGGCATTGTGCTAAAAGGAATTGAATATGAACAATATCATAAAACACTACTGCAAACTCGCGATGGGTACACGGAGTAAGCCTTCATGGACTTAACAAATTGCATATACGAGGGACGGAACTTTAGTGGCAACACTTTTATAGAGCCCCCACACAGCAGAACCCATGAAAACAGCATATAACACACGTACGCCACATACCTGCCTTACCTGAGAGCGAATGAGCTCTCCCCACGATTTTTTCGAATCCACTTATTTTCGAATCCAGAAAATAATCACACATCATCATTTCTTCTTCACTACAATCGATTATAAAATTTGAGGCTCGTTCTATCATCTAAACACATTTTAAGCTGTTAAAAGGTTGTATAGAGCAGTGATTCTTAACCTTTTTAATAGTCAACAGCCTCTTGAAAAATGTGTTTCTATTTTTTTATTTAGGAAAAGACATTCATTGCCAGATATTTTATTTATTGCATAAAAAAATTAATACATTTACAATACATACTAGTATATTATTACATATAAAACAATATCTACATTTTTAATGGCCACGTTGTTGTTGATTGTCATTAATTATCCTTTTTAAACGAGGCTCTGTTTATGAAGGAGCCACACGTAAGTCATCAGATGCATTTCAGTGATTTCTGGCTTTTGTTTTGATGTGCAGATGTCATGAAAAACTCATTTTACAAAGGTAAGTGATGGCAAATGGTAAAAGAGATTCTAATAATGTTTTTCCCAATTTTGGATAAAGGTCTAACTGCGTACACCAGAACTGTTCTAAAACCAGTTTTTCAAATTCCATTTCACTACGTGCATTAGCTCGTATTCCGGTAAGATCGTCTTTTAATAAAACGTTATCGTCCTTTAAAGTTAGGTCAAACAAAATTGGATTGAGTATCCATCTATTAACTTTTCTTATATTTTCCGTGGAAAAGTATCCATCAAATGATTCACTCAATTAGTAATTTTGATTAAGAATTTAAAACCCTCTCTCGCACTCCCAGTGGTGCCCGCTGTTAAGAACCACCGATATAGAGGAATATAATTATTTTTTTGCACAAAATCGATAAATGCGTTATCTTGTAGAAGAACAGTATATTCGTTTCGAGCCTTTTTAACGGATTTCTGGAAATTATTATAGACGACCAATACAGTGAAGGGAATTTTCAGTTACATTCCCCGATATCTAGCGCATTGAAACCACTAACATATCTCCTATGGTCTTTTTATGTAACGATGCTCTACTTATGAAAATGCAGTAGCACGGACGTCACATTACGCTCCCATAAAAATATGATGGTTTTTTTTTTCAAATGTGGCAAGTCGTTGAAATGAGGATTATTACGCTTACACACTGTGATTTCTGTAACCTGCTTTATTGAGGGAGCACGGTCAAGCCAATATAGCGCACTACTAAGTATAACAGAAAAACATCCCTGCCTATCGTAAATCGAACCTGAGCCCACCTAGTGCAGGGTCGCATCCCTAGCAACCATAAAATGTTTGTGTTCTCTCGCTCTCTTTCTGTGTGTGTGTATGTATATATATATATATACATGGTGTGGCTCTTAAACCACACTACTTATTCTACTAAACTAATTACTCTAAATGACAGTCATCATCAAAAGGCCGGGAAAATAACTACTACTTAAATAACAATTAAGGACCTTCTTTATTAACATTATTTATAACTCAATCAAACCCGCTATTTCCATCATCTCTCAGCCCCACGACACGCATCTTTATAGAACGGTGAAAAAACCCTCATCTGCTTTTTGGTCTCTTAGCGCGTTGCAATTTCGCGGGCGTTAATCAACATCTTGTGATCTATTACTCACCGTCATGCTCTTTTGAACATTCTATATCTGACGCAATCCTCACTCAAGGCGCTGATCGCTCAAGGCTACGCTCCCAACCCGAGAGATTGACAACGTATCGCCCTCTGTTGGTATTTTCGTGTAATATCTCATTAAATATTGGGCGTTTAACAAGTATCTCTCATCATTTCAATCAGCTTTAAACCAATTTAACCCTAATTAATCAATTTTGTGTTCCTGGCATTACTTACTTACACACACACACACATACATATAGTTGTTACACGTTAGAACGTTACTGAATGGCCGAATTCGGTTAAAGCCCGAGCGCAAGAGGCTTGCGCAACTTAACTTATTCTAGCTTGTTCCAACATGCTCTAACTTATTTTTACTTGTTTAACGCACATCTTCATGTACGATCACGGTTGAATGTGTTCAAAGTAGCGTCAGTCTCGTTTATTTATTGACGCCTTTTGTATACATAGATAGATATATATATATACACACATATTCTACTCACGTTTCGAGATGGAGATAAAAAATATCTCAAAGTTCTTATGTGTCAGTTACCTAATGGCATAAACATATTACTTATATGCATATTTCCCTTATCCACATCTCGAAGAAACAAATGTCAAATTTTCATTAATGAAATTGAACCAGGCAGTAAATAAACGGGAGCAGATATATAAAATATATATATATATATATTAAATTTACGGTGCATAATTTTACCTACTCCCTAATCTTTCAACTTTTGGATTGCTTCAGTCCTTTTTTTCTTTCCCCAAAATATCAAATTTGCTAATTAAAATATCAAGTGAAATAACTTTCGCACTGCTAAGAGAACAGGAACACCAGAAATGTGGATGACTTCATGTATAACGTCATTTAATATCAATGAAAAATTATTGTAACGTGTTATCTCTCTGTCCATTTAATCTATCAGTGAGTAGCGGACATGGAATGTGATTTTAATGAGACCTAATGGAAAATCTAATTATTTTATCATACCATTCGTTCGTGAGTATTGATAAAATAGAAAAATTTATATTCGTCTTGTTTTTTGTAATTACGCTATGTTCTGACTCCATTCATAGTCTAAATTTATATAAACGTAGTGCCCATTTACACTGTGAACTAATTTATTGTGGTTGTATAGTCAGATTTTTTTAACTTCAAGTTGTAATATGCAATTTCTTGTTCTTTATTTAAAATATGTTTGGATTTTGGCTAATATTTAGCATTTTAAGTTTCTTAATGCTAATGATAAATCTTTGGATTACAAATTAAAAAACAGTTGAGTATGCTGACATAAAGTGTTACTACTTTGAAAATTCTCAGGTTCATGTATTCGATTAGAATGCATATCTTCATTTTAACGCGTATAATGGTAGTCAGGTATTCTTGTGCACATTTACAGAAAAGGGTGAAATCTTAAAACTAATGATTTCTATATTGAAAAAGAAGGCTTAATTTATAATTTATAAAAAACAGAAATAGCATCATATTAAGTCAGACAAAGGGAAACGAATACCATAAAATCTATAAATATAATACAAATTCATTATATTTCAAAAACAAGATCAGAAAATTTCCGTTCAGGAAATTTTCTTGAAAGTGAATGGGAAAGCATCACGAGATGTCAAAAGGAAATCACTTCCAAAAATCTTCCAAAGTAACGTTCTGAATGAACAAAGAGAATGATGAATTCAACGTAAGTCCATTAAAACAATATTAAATATTTTATATAAAAAAGGAAGATCAACGAAAATGAATGAAACAAGTGAGATACTTAGCGATATTATTTATACTACGGATTTCCAACTTAACATAATTCTACCACTAATAAAATTTTTCATTGAAAAAAATGAAAACAATGGCATAAAATTTTAAAAAGGATTCGTTATAAAAAAAAACTTGAAGAATGTCATAAAAACCTACTGCTGCAATTATACTTGACTTTAACCCACCCATTACACTAATATATGCATTTTGCGATAATTAACAAGTAATTTACAATGTCACTTCTTCGCAAAAGTACTTCTGTCTCTGTCGATTTAACGATCACAAATTAATTACCAATTTGATCAAAAACTAATTATGGAATAAGTCGAGAACAATATGAAACGTCCTGGGAATTAAACTTTAGTTGAAGAACGTGGGATAGTTTTTATTTTGCTGATAAGAAAAAAGAGTGGAAATCGATTAATGTCAAAAAGAAAAAGAAAATACAGTAATTCCCTTTATGCGACCAATCTCGTTTTTTAGATATAGCTACATTCACTTCCATATTGATTAAATAGAAGAATTTAACAAACTTTAAAAGGCAAACGTAATATTGTTTTCTTTTAGAGTACTTTTAGAGTATTTATGAGTACATTGATAATGAAGAGCTACATTTCGCTGCTGTTTATCTATTAAAAGAGGGGCATCATTGAAAAAGAACAATTCAGTTCTCTTATTAATGAGTCATATGGATATACATTCGAACCCCGTTATAGCGAATAAATAACGAACGAAAATTTTGGTCCCGCCGTTTTCCTATTGTATTCAATGCTAATTTATCCTTTTATAGCAAACCTCCGAAATCTTAAGAATCGGTTATAACGAACCTTTTTTATCGGTCGACTACTGATTTTTTTTTACTTTTTAAGAACGTCGAAGATACAATGAATGTTGAAGAAGAATATGGTGAAGATTTACCTATCGCGATGTGGATAGAAAAGCACAAAATTTCATTATTCTCAGATTGTGACATGCAATTGTGCGAAACGTATGATGGTGAAGTCATTACATGTCAAAATCCGACTGATGAAGATATTGTGGAAGAAATTAAAATGAATCATTCTGAAATCGAAGATTCTCCATCTGATGATGATGAAGAGGAGCACAAAAATGACGAAATCCCCACCATCTCAGATGCTACATCAGTGATGCGTGTAATTAATAAGTTTTTGTCTACACAAACAGTGGAAGAAAAAGTGTCTGAATCATTTGATGTATTGGACAAAGTGATTCATAAAATGTTTTTGAAATCGGCATCACGTCAACAGTAGATTACCGATTATTTCCGTATCAAAGCAGTGAGCAACAATTAATGGTAAAATGAATTAATTTCCATTTTTCTTCATTTTTGGTTAATTTAACTAGCATTGTGTCAGTTTAATGTAATCGATTTTAGTCAATTTAATT
The DNA here is from genome assembly GCA_907164885.2 of Dolomedes plantarius. NCBI lineage: Eukaryota > Metazoa > Arthropoda > Arachnida > Araneae > Dolomedidae > Dolomedes > Dolomedes plantarius. Next base: position 179,971,307 of record OU015493.1, read on the forward strand.
CATTAATGATCATTTTTAATAGATTTTATCATTTTTTAATACATCATTATTGAATACACATAGCAACTAATGAATTATACATTTTGTGAACTCTAACATTTTTCTTAACGGTTCGGACATAGCGAACAAGACCATTCCTCCCTTGAAGTTCGTTATAATGGGGTTAAACTGTACATAGTTGTTGAAAGAAGTCCTTTGTTTAATTTTTCTCAGTTATTTTGCATTAACAAATAATCGTGGTATAATAGTCCGCAGAATACAGTAAAGATTAATTGGAAGCGAATCCTTTAATCAGAAAAATACCACACTACGAAGTGGTAATTTGATGAGTTGCGAATGAATCTAGGCAAGAAAACAATACTAGTTTCCCACTTTTTTGAAATGCTTCGGGCATTACTTTCACAGCTGTTTATTCGTTTAGCTGGAATATTTATCTAAAACTGGCAACAACTCAAAAGTGTTCGTTGAAAAAAAGAAGCGAGGGTCTGGGAAACGCGGGAAGGGTCGTAAATATGTCATAATAAAGACTGCCGAGAGCATTCCTTAGATTAAGTTAAACATTCCACAGTCCATTGGAAGTCTCAGCACAGAACCAAAATAAAAACTAGCTGTTTGATTAAAACGATCACAAATATTTTTAATTTTACAACATACGTTTTAATTCACCTAGTTTTAGTTTTTATATTAGGGCATGTGGCAGCCCTGTGGTACAACAAGCTGGTTTTCGGTGCTGAGGGTACTCGGATCGAATCCCGGCGTTGCGCGACGAAATATGCCTCAGTTTGTGTCGTCGCTTCATAAAGGGTATTTCTATCCACCTATATAAGGCCTCCACAATAAAATGGACAGTAAACTGCCGCGTAGTATAGGCGGTTGTTTGACGACAAGTGCCTCTGCTTAAAAAAAACAGCTTACGTAAAACCAGATAATGTCCTGAAGTGACTTTTTTTTCTGCTCTAGCCTTAAATAAAGGACACAAAACTATGAAACGTAGTAACTGTCAGGAAAATATTGAATTGCGATGGTATGAATATTCAAATCAGCTTCTTTAAGAACGCACAAAATCCTCTCCCGTTAATGATGTAGATTCACACTGTATTATGAATAGCAATTGTTTTTGGCATGCATTTCAGTCATATCATTCCAATTGGCCATAGGATAACGTTCTTACACCTATATATTTTCGTTCAAACACAATTATATTTTTCTTCTGTTCCTCAGCGTTAATAAAATGTATTACTTACGCTCTAAATGGAAAGAAGCGTTACGCTTACACTGTTGAAATTTACCTACATCTTTACGCATCAAATATTTTGAAGTAGACATGTACATTCACAGCCAACAGAAATGAAGTCACCGTATACTTTAAAGAGTGTCATTTCCAACACAATAATATTTGAAAACAGCCATTTAGATCTTAGACTAGATGTGAAGATTCTAGGTATTATTTCAAAAATGAGAAATATGGATTTCACTAAATCCAGCCTTTTTTGCATTCCTTACATATTACAGAGCAATTCTCAGAATTCCATCTTTGTCCAAGGTGCCAAATGCATGATTCACATTTGTACTTCAAATCTTAGTTATTCTTTAGATCTTCAATAAATTGCACTTGACAATGAACATTCGGTGCAAAGAGCTTGTTTGATTGATTCGTATACCTTTCAAAATTAATATCAGGTCTATATCTAAAAATATGCAAAACAATAAATGAGCCCATGTATTGTACAGTTACTATTATATTACACTGGCTCAGACGTTTGATATCCGTTTTTTGCTTCTCGTTGAATAATAGAATCGATATTCTGTAGTGAGATCAAATATGTAGAATTCCTGTCTTTCATTCATGAACTTATAATATTATCTACATCTCTCATCTAGAGGATAAACACTAACCGGTAACTTTTCTGTTGGTGTAGATTATTTTAGTGTAGATAGTAGTTCCACATTCGTCCTAGATCCGAAAATTACTTCTCAGCTTTCAATACTTCAAGAAATGAGAGATTGGTTTTAAAGAAAAGCAATCTTTCAAACCCCAAAGGTTTCCTGTGAACGGTTCCTCGTCAAAACAGCATTCGAAGTTTACTCTTTCGCATGTCACAAACAACAAGAAACCTGGTACAGATTAAATTAAAATCTTATTTTACACTGTTTGTTAAAATAGTAACTTAATATAGTAATTTTAAAATATAGTAATTTGTTATAATAGTAACGAATACGGAGCAATAGTATTTGAAAACAGAAGTTCCTCGCAGTGACTGTATGTTCTACAACTGGATGAATAGGCCTCGAAGGAGACCTAGTGTTGAATTGCGAAACGACAGACGGGCGTAACAGAGATGCCCGTCTGTTTTTTTACATATCCATGGTGTTTAAAAAAAAAACTTTGAAAAAAATTAATTTACAAACAGAATAATAAAAGAATATTCCACAAACAGAATAAACAAGGAAGGAAATTCATAACATAATGTTTTCTTACATTTCTGGGATACTTCTGTAGGTAGATTGCAAACATGAAAGTTAGAAGAACATGGTTGGAATCCTACTCCAAACTGAAAGACTAGCAAACTTTTATTCGCTGCGTTAATCTTTGGTTTCACTTCATTTTCTTTTCGTTAGAGATACCTTTGTTTTTGTCAAACATAAATATTCGGGTATGATGCTACATTGTTTATATTATTATCTTTATTGCATTCTATTATTTCGACTTAACATATGTTTATACATATATTTCCTAAAAGGATCGTTTTAATTTTTTAATCATTTTTACTAACCTAATAAAGATAAGATAGTAAAATATTCAATGAATATTTATCTGTAAATAAAAAAGTATTTCTTATTTTCATGTACTTTTTTATCAATATTTGGTACTAACGGCGTTATATAACTTTTAAACTAGAGAATGAAACGAGTGCTGATAATATTGTAATGAAGAAATTTATTCTTTTTCTGCGAATTTACTTTCTGGTTTTCTCCGATCAATAGATCAACAGATTAACCGGGTTATTTTATGACACTTTGCGTGCCTCGGAGGGTGTGCGTGCACGCTTAAACAAGGTCACTTAAACACAAATTTTGTTTTTAATTATTTTTTTACAAATTTCTCTCCCCGCTGGGTTTAAAAAATCGAACCACTTTCAGTTTCAGTTCTAAGCCATTAAAATATTTATCGAGGAAAACAATAAAGAGTGTTTAAACCTTTTTAATAATTTGAAAAAAAAATTATCCTTTGGGAAGAATTATTAAATTTCACGCATGAAATTATTGAAAGAAAAATATTCAATCTATATCCCTCTCTTAACCATGATTTTCCCCCTTTTTTTGATAGAAAAGGGGGGATGGTGAGAGTCCATCCCTTTTCACTATTTATTACCAGATTGCTTTCTTAGATAACACACTAAGGCAACTGAAGAACTATTGTGTTTGGAAAACTGCATTCAGTCTATTATTATGCATCTAGCCTTTTGTATATTAACGTATATTAACTGACAATAATGCGTCGTACATCTATATAAAGGTTTCCTGAATCCTCTTGAACTTTCGACGTATATTTGACACTCTAACGGTACGGTGGGGGTCGGATCCGACCCAAGGCGTATTTTCCCGTTCCCGTACTCTCCCCTCTCATTACAAGAGATCGCGTTGACAAGGAACCCTACCAGGCAGTCTTGCAACTGGTGTTGGAGTGTTTGCTGTTACAAGTTTGCAGTAAATATGAGGGTCTTTGTTAAGAAATGTTATTCATGATCACTAGTTATTTTTTTTTAGATTTTTTATTTTTTATTTCGATTTTGAAAGCCAAAAATGTTAGTATACATTATTTTTTACATTTTTGTGCTCGGAAATTTGGTTCAGTAACTTCTAAAACTAGGTTAAGACTACATGACATATTAGACCTAATATATACAACATTCTATGTAAATGGCAGAGATATTCTCTTTGTTTAGCAAAATTACAATTCGTTGGTCTTTTTTCCTACAAAAAGTTTTATATTTCATGCGAAATATTATCAATAAATGTTATTATACAACCAAAATGTTTATTTTGCACTTATTTCCACCAAAAACCTCATAAAAAAAGACATCGGGTCGGATCCGGGCTGACCGTACCATATATTTCGTTTCAAACCACTGTACCGTTAGAGGGTTAAAAGACTTAGCCACATAAAAATAGTTGCACCCCGAACAAAACATGCTATTGATATGTTATAAAAGGAGACTGAAAGGTTTTATACGTTCTCGATACAGAAAAATTTATGTACTTGAAAAAGATTGTATTAATAAAAGATTTTGAAGTGTTAAACTTTCTTAGTCAACAGAAATCTTTACTAAAAGTATCTAAAAATAAACTAGCGTAACGTCAATTATTACTACACTTCTTAACTGAAAAACATCATCCCGTGTTAGTTATAAAAATAAAGGTTTCCTCATTTGTCAGATTGCGCAATGCACATTTCAGTAACATTATGCAACGATATATTTTATATTTATGGTAGATATTTTCTGGTTACTTGTGGTATGTTTCGAAGAATTATATGTTACATTATACAGGAGTACAACAGTTTTTATACAAAGGAAATTTACCCTTCAACTTCAATGAGTAAATTGAAATTTTTCTTTTACTGAGATAAAAAGAGGTTTTATATAAAGCTAGATTTTAAGGTTTTTAATGATGTCCTACCCTTCATTTTCTATATTTTATTTTTTAGTCAAATGCGAAATGAATATTTCATTTGTGTCACACGAATTTATAAGCACATTTCCTTATGCGTAAATTAAATAAAGACGGAAAACAAAAATTCATGTGGAACATCACTGAACATAAAAAGGTATTGCACACAAAAAAAAAATTGGAATTAAAAATCCATGCAATGTAGAATCCTCTTCATTGAAAATAACTTTGATTTCAAAATTTTTACTTTAAAACATTCTGTTCCAAAAACAATATAAGGAATATACCAAAACAAAAAGGAACTTTCATAGAACATTTTAAGCTCAGCACTAGTTAGATCTCAAACTGAATTAAAAATAATAGTGCATTTAAATACTACACATGCTTTTGATTTATTTCTCTTTTTGAGATGTTTTTAAAGAGAGGTTATTTTTTAAATTTATCTCTTGTCAGTAGTATCAATTAAATGGTAAGAGAAAATATCGCTAATTCTAGAATTTAATGGGATCTGTGCACAGAAGTTCAAAAAACTGCTTTCAAGTACGTGAAAATTTACCAATATAAAAGAAACGGCAATTAGAGATTGCAGAATACAGTAAGAAGAGGTGACTTATAAAAAAATGAAAATAAACTAGTAAAATAGATTAAGTATAAACAATAATAAACAAAGAGAAAATATAGAAACCTGTAAATGATACAATTTACGTATACTAAGAACCCACTGTTAATTCATAATATAATTGCAGAGACAATAGAATATATTTGCAGAGAGATATGATCAAATTCAGGAAAGCTTTGTTCAATGAAAAGAAGAATTATTCTCAATAAACAGGCAAAACAGAATAAAAGAAATAGAGAAATTTAGCTCGTTATACCTGCGTAAAATATATCTAAATATATATTAATTTATTATATATTGGTATAAAATAGTCCAAAATTTAAAGTATTTAACCATTTTTTAAATTAAAAATTTTTAATTTTTGATTTTATTTTTAACCGTCAAAATCACGGCTTTCAGCCTTTATAGTAAGAAAAAAATTTCCATCTTACTAGTTTAAAGTTTCGGAAATATATCATGATAGACGGAAACTTTATGACGATACAATGATTGCTCGTTGTATCAAAAATTATTCCCATTAAATTCATATATAGTTTGTTAATAATTTTTATCAACGCAAATATATATATACACTGCTGGCCACTGTAAATGCAACACCCTGAAGGAAACATGCAAATAACATGAAATTTACAACATGCATTAGCGGAGGTGAGATATGCAAATGATTAGAATTTCACCGCAGACGCACATCACGCGCGCCTGTGGCGCCACTTCAAAGCGCTATTTAAGGCTTGGAGATTTCGACGATTTCAAGTTCGGCAATTGTGTTTTTCTTGTGGTTTTTAAAAAAAACAGTCAATTATGCCTCGTCGAAAACAGCGATCATCTTTTGATCAAGTATCCGAGTTCGACAGAGGAAGGATAGTGGCCTACAAAGATTGTGGATTATCTTTCAGGGAAATCGGTAGTCGTGTTGGACGAAACCAAACAACTGTAATGCGGATATGTGATCGTTGGATGCAGGAGGGTACGACGGACCGGCGTGTTCGATCGCATCCACCTCAGCGCACCACTTCACGTGATGACAGGCAAATTGTGCGCATGGCAGTGACGGATCGCTTAGTCACATCACGAACCATAGCACAGCACATGCAGTCTGTAACGCATCATCCAGTGTCTGCGCGTACCATTCGACGCCGTTTACAGCAGAGTGGTCTGTCCGCAAGACGGCCATTGCTTTGTCTACCCTTGACGCAGAACCACAGACGTCTCCGCCGCCAATAGTGCGATGACAGAAGGATGTGGACGGCAGAATGGAATGAAATTGTCTTTACTGACGAGTCACGCTTCTGTCTGCAACACCACGATGGTCGCATTCGAGTCTGGAGACACCGTGAAGAGAGGATGCTGAACAGCTGCGTTATGCACCGCCACACTGGACCTGCACCGGGTATTATGGTATGGGGCGGTATTGGATATCACTCTCGCACACCTCTAGTACGCATTGCCGGTACTTTAAACAGCCAGCGCTACATCCCCGAGGTGTTGGAGCCAGTTGTCCTTCCTTACCTTCAAAGCTTGCCCACAGCCATATTTCAACAGGATAATGCGCGACCACACGTGGCACGCATTGTCCAACGGTTCTTCGTCAATCGCCAGATTGAATTGCTTACCTGGCCGCCTCGCTCTCCGGATCTTTCGCCGATAGAAAACATGTGGTCCATGGTTGCTCTACGATTGACCCAGATTCCTTCCCCAGCTGTCACAGCAGATCAACTTTGGCAACGTGTGGAAGCTGCTTGGTCTGCTGTACCCCAAGAACTCATCCAAAGTCTCTTTGAATCAATGCCTAGGCGTGTGGCAGCGGTGATCTCCAACAATGGCGGCTACTCGGACTACTGATTTTGGCAGGAACCACACTTCACAGAAATCTATAAATTTAATCATTTGATACTTGGTCAACATGTTATCTACAAAATAAATTTTTTGTGATATCTCTTGTTTTTCTTGGTGTTGCAATTTGGGTGGCCAGCAGTGTATATATATATATATACACTCTGTCACAAAAAAAAAATATGCACCCAGAAGGAAACGAGCTACTATCACAAAACTAAACATGTATGTAGTGTATGAGGAGATAAGCAAATGATTACAAATTCAGAAGAACAGACCGTTTTATTAAGAAGATATGGTATGAAAATGTTTACAAATCTGTAAGTAGTAAATCCACCTCTGGCAGCTATACAAGCCGAAACACGACGTGGCATCGAATCAAGGAGGTCACCTATGACCTCCTGCGGAAGATCATGCCATAATCTTTGCAACTGGGCAGTTGATTCCCCAGTATTCCGGGACGGCTACAGTTGCCTTCCAAGCACGTCCCAGAAGTGCTCTATTGGCGAGAGGTCTGGTGACCTGGCAGGCCATGGGAGTACGTCATATCCTTGAAGACTTTGTTGGGAGACGTGGACGAGCGTTGTCTTGCTGATAAGTGGCACCTGGGCGACTTGATAGCATAGGAAGTACAACTGGCGTTAAAATCCCGTTAACGTTACTGCGTGCCGTCAAAGTGCGTTTAAGGACGACTACAGGTGATCGAGTGTACCAACAAATCGCTCCCCCCACTGTCCCACCTTGTGTAATCGACGTATGACTCTCGACAACAAATGCCGGATCGGACCGGTCCCATGGCCGCATTCACACGCGTATGCTCTGGTCATCAGTATTGAGACTGAATCGGGATTCATCGCTGACCCCCAGATCACACACCCCCAGTCAGTCACACTCCAGCTTGCCCGAGGTCGGCAAAAATCCAATCGACACTGCCTCTATGCGGGGTCAGTTGTAGGCGTCTTAATGGACGGCGGCTGCTTATACCTGCGTCGACCAGTCGTCTCCGAATGGACCCTTGTTACCACCGGATGTCTGGATGGTGATAAATGGCGTCAAACCGATTCTAGTGAAGTTGTTGGTGCTGACGTGGCCGCTCTTATGATTGCGCTATCCTCGCGCGCATTTGTGTTCCTGGTTCGCCCTGACCCTCCGCGACGGTAGACTACCCCTTCCGGGATCCATTGTTGCCAACACCGAGCAATTACCATATCGCTCCGACCAAGGTGGCGGCCGATATGCCTGTTCGACAAACCTGCTTTTCTGAGGCCTACCATACGCCCCTCTCAAAGTCCGACAATTGTTCGAACTGTCGCCGGTTACGTCTGAGAGGCATCTCTAGTACCGTTCATCTCTAGTACTCTAAGCATCTCTAGTACTTCCACAATACCGTTCATCCAAGTTGACAGATTTGTTTGAATAACTCTATGGCACGAGCAATCATGCTTTTAAACCCTCCCAGCTGCACATGTCATATGCGCATTGAGCGCTTACCCTTGTCTCATTGGTGTCGAAATTTTAATCATTTGCATATCTCTTACCAGACTGCATTCCTTCCAAGTTTCGTGATAGTAGCTCGATGTCTTCTGTAAGCATATTTTTTGTGACAGTGTGTATATATATATATATATTTGGCATTAATTTCATACATCGACCGTTGTATTTAATTTGAATATAGTCAAAACCTGTTTCGCTTCCAAAATATTCCGATATTAGTATATATTGGATATATAGCATATCCAGTAGTGGATTGGTTATCCACTACTGGATAACATTGAAAAAACTTGCTAATAATGGGTTCTAGTATAATCTATGTCACTGCTCACCTCTTAAATTCAGAAGATTAGATCACGGATAATAGTACTCATTTTGTTTTTATATTCAATCACTTTATATTTATCACTTTATATTCAATCTAAAACATTAATATTTATATTCAATATGAAAGAACAAAAATGAATTATTATTATTATTAAATCAGAATTATTTCAATAACATGAATATCATGAACATGTATTTTCTTTTTTAGTTAGGACTAAATTGACATATGTTCGACTTCTTTGAGTTTTACGAGTAAACAACGAGGTAGAAGTAAAAAGATAATGTTAAAAAAATTATTCACTTTGACTCAAATAAAATTTTTTAACGAATTCCATAATTTCTTAAAATACAGCTCCATGAAATCATTACCAACTTTCCTGGTAGCTATTCATGTTACGCTATTGCGTTAGTCACCTTATGACAAGCTACATGATGAGAGATATTTTAATAACACATGTATGTTACATTAAACTTCCCCTAACATTCATTAAGCGAAAATCGATTCCCTAAGAATTCCGCCACATTTTGCAGCTCTGTTTCCCAGCTTGACAATGATTAATAGCGTCAACTATTTTTAATTAGAAATCTTTGGATACGCATAGAAAAAATTGTTTTTTAATAATAATGATATCATTTAAATCTTATGCTTGAAAAGGTTACATAAGGTTAAAAAATTATTGGAAAGAAAAACAAATGGAGCAAACTTATTTGTCATGCATAGAAATCGTTACTGTTTATAGTATGTTATGCACTTGTTTTCTTCCCTGTGATTAATTATTCATTAAATCAAAGTTTTACCTACAAATTTAAATAGAAAAAGTTTAAATAGAGTGCCGTGAAGTTGAATAATTAAGGACCACATCACCGAATCCCCTGTACACCTGCAGTAAAGCACACATTCAGACACGCAAACAATTAATATCATTCCATAAGAAATTACTTAACATAAAATGGTTCGTCTATATTTTTTAAAATCAAGCCTTTTGGAGTATTTAAAATGCATGCTACGGTTGATGAGCGCCATTTTAATAAATGTTGTATGAAGCATCACATATCAGGTCTTATAAAGTTAAAAAATATTTTATTTGAAAAGTATGTAGAAAAGAATTTAGAAAGAATATGCTAAAACAAAAAAGCGAAATGAAATGTTAAACTTCTACATTAATCATGCCGAAGAAGGCATAAACTTTTCTTTAAATTATAAAGGTAATAATTTGTTGTGCTTAGTCAAAGAATGCAATATCGTCTTTAGTTATGGTTAATATTTTGGACACAGAAATTCAAATTAAATTTCTTCAAATTATACATATAAAATTTTTTTGTGTTTGGTCAAAGAATATAATATCGTCTTCAATGATGGCTAATAATTTTGTACACTAAAAATTAGTTTAAAACTGATATTTGTCACAAAGTCAAAAACAATAATGTTTTATCAAACCCTATCGAAATTCGTAGCGTTTTTCCAGATTTTGGAGATGTCTACGTAAAACAGTAATAGAAAAACTTATTTCAAATGGAAGTAAATTGTTGAAATTTTCATTCAAGGGAAATTTATATGTAAATATAAATTTCCCTTGAATGAAACTTTACATCATTTTTCAATGCAACAGAATAAAATTTTAAAAGAAAAAGAGTTAGCTGGGAGAAACCTTCAATACTTAACACCATTATGTTTACGTTATGGTTAAATTTCTATTCTTTCTGTCATTGTAATATTATATTTTTATCCTTTAAGAAAACGGGCCCAAGAAAGGATATATATATATATATATATATATATATATATATATATATATATATATATATATATATATATATATATAGCCGCATAATGAAAGAGGAAATATTTGATGTAAAGTTTTTGAAAGTAAAACTTCTACCACGGGGTAGTTCAGTTGGTAGAATACCGCAACAGAGGTTTAGAAAAGAGAAAGTTCTTCCTGACAATCACCGTTACGATGTCTCTAGATGCAATGCTATATCGAAAAAGAAAATTCATAAATCTTGATCACTGATAAAAATAAAATGCACTGATTTAAATAAAATTTAAAATTTTGATGCACGAAAACACAAAACATACATTGTTGCAATTTAATTACCTCACTGATAATTAAAATATTTTTGCAACCTTGCATATTTTACAACCTTTTAAATTGGTGACCCTGAAGGGAATTTCAACGTTTCAAACAAACTTGTTTCATATAAAAATATTAAAGATAAAATCAATTACAGAGCTAACATTTTTTTAAAGAAAGAAACAAAACATGGGCATTTATATATTTCTCATAATTTTTATACTATAACTATATACTCGGTTCAGTATTAAAAACATTACTTAGACACTTTATAAAGAGGACAAACATTTATCCCAAATTTTACGAAATCTATATTTTTCCCATTTCTCTGGAGACACAAAAAGGCAGGAAGTTAAAAAAGAATCTTAAATATAATTCCTAATGTAAACACTAAATTTTAATTATTTCTTAGTACACTGTCTCCCCGCTAACTCTTTTTCTTTTAAAATTTTATTCTGTTGCATTGAAAAAATGTTTTTATTTGTCACCTAACATTCTTTAATGAATTTTTTTCAAGCAGTGCGTTTCTTATCACGCAGTTTTTTTCGTTTTAATTTTGGTTCTTGTTTTATCCATTTAAATTAAAAACTTTTAGCGTGATTTTAAAGAATCAAATTGCGAAAGGAATATAAACAATTTAAAGAACAGAAGAGACTTTTTAAAATTGACTTCCTGCAACACTTTTTTTTTGTAAGTGAACCTCGTTTTATTTTTCAGTATAAGACGTTATTTTTTCCAACAATTAGTAATTTAAACTCAAGTTTATAGTTTCTACGCACTTATAAACATTTCGCTGAAAAAAAGTTTCATTTCCTTAATGTCGTGTTGTATTCAGATAAAGTTTAAAAATTATAATTGCTTAATAAAACTGAATGGTTTTGAAGATGAAAAGGAAAAGTTATAAACATGTGGATCTTTCTAATTGTTTTAGAATTGATTTTGGAAGTAAAAGAAATGTAATACTTTTTTTTTAGATTTCATTAAAAATATTATAAAAAGTAATTTGATACTGAAAAAAAAAATTGCGCAAGACTTATTTAAAATTTTTACGTTCCAAAGAGCTGGAGGCAAAAATGGGATATTAACTACGTTTTAGTCTCGGACCTTCTAAAATTTTATCATTATAGGGTAGTTAGCTAATTTAAATTTGACACTACCATTTTACAAAAAATCTTAAACATTGTGTTGGCTATATTTTTAATGTGAAAGGAAAAATTTTGTGTGATTTTATCATCTTATTGATACATCTAATAGATATTTTTTATTGGTGTACTGTCTGATAATTTGTCTAATGTCAAGATACGTAATTAAATACGTCAATGAACAGCAAATTTGAAAACAAACATCTCGGTTAACATAATTAATTTACTGTATGTACGCATTATCTAGAGTAAACAGAGAAACTGTAATTGCATAACGAAAATAAAGGTTCCTTATTTTCATAATATATTATTAATTTTTTATTGCTTGTTATCGTAATATAATAAAACTCAGATTAACATTAATAAAATAGGGCTATAAAATGGATACATGTTGTACATTCGAGTATGAAAATCTGCTTGTTATTTCCTCGGTAAAAGTCGATGAGAAGTTTCGCTATAAAGTCATCTTAAGCTAATCAGTATTCATCTGCGGGCCCCAGATAGCCTAGCGATAGCGCGTCGACATCCGGTATCGAGGGTGTTCGGTCAATCCCGGCAAGCGCCATTAAATACTTTCGTGTCTAGGCCGGATATATACACGTTAAATACGTAGAACGGAATTTCCCTACATGATGTCTGAGAGGGTGGGTGAGGGTACGACACACTAAGATGACGTTCCCTGGGGTCGCTCTGTCAAAATTGAGGTGGCACCTAGCTAAGACGGACTCCGACCCTTGTGGTGCTATTGTAAAATCGGAGCCGCAATCCTCAGCTCGCAAAGCCTATACGGACCTGGTCTGGAACATTTTCAGCCAGGAGGCATTAGCTACAACAACAACAACAGTAATCATGTGCGGCCCATTAGACATATTATTTCCTTTGTCCATCATCTACTGTTATGAATTATCTTTGGATAATTTGCCTTTCCATAGCCATTCAGATTATGGAAATTGGTCAATCTCTCGGTCAGAATTCGTTAATCATTTCTCCCCTCCTCTTAATACTGAGCTAGAAGAAGAAATTACAATTTTCGTAAGTGGTATCGTACTCATTCATGAGAAAGTTACAGAATAAACCAAAATCATTTCCATAATATGCATTGACGTAATCACTTGTTTTCATGTTATTTACTAGCTTGTTACGTATTCTGATCTTATCTTGTGAAACATTAGATGCACCTGTGTTATCAATATGAGCATTTCTATACCTAATATCCTCTGATACGTTAAACTATTTTACTATGATTTACCATGATTTCATTTCAATGGTTTTTTGATCACTTATGTCATATTCTTATGTAAAAAGTAAACAATAGAAATAAACAAAATTAAAATTTAAGCATAGACTGCTAAATCACTATAACATAAAACTTATCCTGCAAATAAAACACTTTCAATAGAGGATAGCGCAGAAGCTTCATATTCATAATGAAAAAAACAAATAAATAATCCAACTGAGATAGATAAAAATAATACAAAAATAGACAAAAAACAAACAGAAATCAACCACTCTGGGCATCCACGCACCAACGGCAAGATTCTGTATAAGTGCCAGAACTGAACCACAAAACAACAAAGGTAACCGACAGGTCTCGTCATCAGGGAACCTAACCATGTCAGTTACTTCAAGGGGAACTTTCTGAATAGGATGCAGGTAAGCCCAAAAGACATCCCAAGGCCCCGAGTCCCCCAAAGAAGCAATTAGTCAAGAAGAAAATGAAAAGACAAACACAACTGTACTGTAAGTTGTGTTCGTCTTTTCATTTTCTTCTTGACTAATTGCTTCTTTGGGGGACTCGGGGCCTTGGGATGTCTTTTGGGCTTACCTGCATCCTATTCAGAAAGTTCCCCTTGAAGTAACTGACATGGTTAGGCTCCCTGATGACGCGACCTGTCGGTTACCTCTGTTGTTTTATAGTTTAGTTCCGGCACTTATACAGAATCTTGCCGTTGGTGCGTGGATGCCCAGAGTGCTTAATTTCTGTTTGTTTTTTGTCTATTTTGTATTATTTTTATCTATCTCAGTTGGATTATTTATTTATAGTCATATTCTTATGGAAGACTAGCTGAATACCCGTGTTTCGCTACGGAGTACATTCAAATTAAATACAACGATCGGTGTATGCAATTGATGTAATATATATATATATATATATATATATATATATATATATATATATATATATATATATATATATATATATAAATCGTAACGGAAATTTTTGTAGACAAAATGATATAGAAGAAAATATTCAACTTAAATGCAACGGTCAATTTATGCAATTAATTTGGATGTTTAATATCTATAAAACATACTAATTTGAATTAAATTCTTAAAAAACTTGCATCGCATTTAGTCTCGTGGTTAAATTTTACCTTTTACCGTATTTTAATATATTTTGTCAATTTATTTCGTTGTTAGACACGTGACGCAAAATTAATTTAAAATACCACGAAATGAAAAGAAACTACGTGATCAGCATTTAATAAATTAAATTCTAAAAATTAATCTTTAAAAATTCACCAAAAAACAGAAAATGGAGATAATTATTCGAAAAATATGTTATATAAAAGAAATTTTTATGACCTTTCTTGTGATATAAATTTTATAACACCCAGATTATTATTTTAAATGCAAACTTTAAAAAGGTCACATAAACAGCTTAAAAATTTAATTTTAAAAAATCTAAGATGAATTTTTCAATAATATTTCTTAGTTCACCCTGCATTATAAGAAGCCATGCAAAATTTCAGCCCTTTAGATCCAGCGATTTGGTCTGTGCGTTGTATGTCAATCAGTCAGTCAGTCAGTTACGGAACAGTTTTATATATATAGATTATTTTGACAAAATTTTGACAAAATTTTGACATAGAAGGGAGAGTGACTATTTACAGAATAGTATTTATAGGAATACCACGAATATTTAATATATACGAATTTTTAATATATTCTAAATAAATTATTGCAAAAATGAATGCTTCTTTCTTATCAATTAAAATAGGTAATAGTAGAATAAGAAATAATCACAGAAGAAAATGCTAGGATATTTTGTATAATATACAAAAATTTCAACATTACAAACTGAAGTTTTGACAGAAAAAAATAATAGAGAAATTTCCAATGTTTGCCTCTATTAAGATAAAACGCTAGACAAAAGTATACATTTTCGAAAAGTTTTGCCAAACAGGAAGAAAAATTATGTACTTTTGCCCCTCCGGCTTCAATGACTTCATAATAGATAATTTCCATTGGGCACAGTGCCAAAAACATTTTCTTAGTTTTTTACAAACTTTTTTACTGATTGAAGCATTTCTGTATTCATGAAATTCAAAAGAATAAATCATAAACTCTCAACTGTTTTTAATAAAGTTAATATTAGAAAAATAAATAATCCCTAAAATGCTTGATAATTGAAATTTTAATTATATTTTCTCGTTTAAAAAAAATTAAAAATTATTTGAAATGTTAAGATTCTTTTTCTATATCCACAAACTTCATTCACTATTGCAACCCTATGTTGTTCTATATATCCCTTAGAAATAAAGGATTCAATAAATAACTTATCGATCACAAAGTTACATCCTATGCAGAATAGAAATACTGAGTATTTTAATGGCATTAAGAATCGAAGATAACTTTAATCCAACCAAAATTTATTTAGGACAATTGAATTTTTTAAACATGTAATGTATTATGATGTTCGGCATTAAAATCTTGCTGATCAATAAGTGGAACGACACTTGATAAAAATTGTAGGAAATGCGTGTAGTTTATAATCGTAGTATTTATTCTCTATTAGAACTTTTGGTGAAAATTGTTTGCTTAGGTGCCACATGACTACACTTAATAGGGATTTCCACAGACAAGTGATGAAAATTGTATGAACTGCGTGTAGTTTACAATCGTTGTATTTATTCTCTATCAGAACTTTTGGTGAAAACTGTTTGCTTAGGTGCCACATGACTACACATAATAGGGATTTCCACAGACAAGGGATGGAAACTGTATGAACTGCTTGTAGTTTACAATCGTAGTATTTATTCTCTATCAGAACTTTTAGTGAAAATTGTTTCCTTACGCGCCACATGACTACACATAATAGATATTTCCACATAACAAGTGAAGAAAACTGTATGAACTGCGTGTAGTTACAATCGCAGTTTTTATTGTCTATCCAAACGTTTGGTGAAAATTGTTTGCTTAGGAGCTACATGACTACACATAATAGGGATTTCCACAGACAACTGATGAAAATTTTATGAACTGCGTGTAGTTTACAATCGTGGTATTTATTCTCTATCCGAACTTTTGGAGAAAATTGTTTGCTTAGGTGCCAAATGAATACACATAATAGGGATTTCCAGAGATAAGTGATGAAAATTGTATGAACTGCGTATAGCTTACAATCGTAGTTTTTATTCTTTGCCAGAACTTATGGTGAAAATTGTTTGCTTAGGAGACATATGACTACACATAGAGATTTCTACACAAAAGGAATTGAGTGCTCCTTGTATTCTAAACTAAAAGCCTCTAATACAAATGAAATTTTGAGGGAATATGGTCATATTAGCCAGTTTGCGTATATTAAGCGAGTGATTTATGTTGTCTAATGTATTATGGTGTCTAATGTGTCTAATGTACGTCATCTTATCTCATTTAAGGACATAGAAATATAAAATGATGCGAAGCATAAACCGTTCAGGGGGTGAAGTAAAACCTAAAGATTCTCTGAAACTGTATATCGCAGGCCTACATAACTCGAAATGGTATAAGGGAGATATTAGTTTATGGAAAGCTGCCATGGGCCACAAAAAATAGGATAGTTGGGAAAGCCGAAAATATTTTATCCAACAAAAATAATTTTCTCATTTTAAAAGTTAATCTATAAATTAAAGTTACTAAGCAAATTCTTTAGGCAGTCCGTGAGAGAAAACTACTGTTTCGATATATGTCATTTTGGTCTTAAACGAGAGACTTTACTCTTAGATCAAATTTTATTTTTGTAACCACAATCGCTATTAATTAGCGATACTTTACAATTACAATATGTGTCCTGAGCATGCTCAGTGACATGTTTAAATCTGGCTTTAGATAATCAGTAAGCACAAGACCTCATAAACACATTAATTTGTTTCGACGCATGCTCAGTGGCATACATGTCTAAATCTGGGTTTAGGTACTTACCAAGCACGAGGCGGCATAAACACATTAATTTGCTTATTCCAAGGAATCTTACTAGCTCTCTCTCTTTGCCATTTTTATTTTTATTTATGTTTGTGAGATACATAATTAAACCTGACGGAAATTGTTCATTTCGCTCTTACGAGTAGCCGTATTTCTTTTTATTGGGATCAATAGTAATTTTCTAAGTGTAATTCTCTATTCTTAAAATTATGATCTTCAACATTTGGCAATGATGTGTTGAGTATAATTTGTGCATTAGTACATTTATATACTATCCACCTGTCATGTTTTGACGGGTATAAATTAGTTTAATATTAACCTTTTCCTTCCGGGGTGGGATAGTATGTATCCCAAGAATACGGGCCTAAGAATGAATATGTATATATATATATATATATATATATATATATATATATATATATATATATATATATATATATATATATATATATATATATATATATAGAAACCCTTAAAGGCCGTTATTACAAAAAGGGTATGAAATTTCCCGTTCAAAAGAGGGAATCGGGAAAATGGGCCCAGTAAGCTAAAGGTTAATATCCGTTGCTTATATATTCCTTTCGTAATATAAAAAATATAAAAATATTATTTCGTATTTTTCAGATTCATAATATTATGTGTCTTCCCAAAAGGCTTCGCAGTCCTTAGAGTGTATTCTGGGACATCGGGTCGTATGTTGTGGAGACCTGGTATATGGTGCTCAAAAAACGTAAGATTTAAAATCAAATCGTAACTCAAAAGTATTCGAATACCATCCTCGATCTCTAGTATACCACCCCTGGTACGTACAACTCTACCTCTGAGCCATTGCATGCAATATATTTTTGAAAAATTTTATCAAAAAGTATTTATAGTATATGCAATTCATCCGTTCGCAGAATTTAAAAAAAATTAACCTGCTGTAAAAGTAATAAACTCACAGGAACGCCTCTGAAATTCTAAATAAAGCTATCAATCAAATGTGTAGTAGAAAAGGGTTTTCTGTATTATGATTTCTTATTATGTGAGTGAAACGTTTCCACAATTTAAAATGCATGCAATTCCCATCTTCATTGAAGAATTCGTGAAAAGCTTTTAGCAAATCAATATTCATTCTTTAAGGAATTTAAATATTTGCACGCATAACGAAAAATTAATGTAAATATCAAGTTTTAGTGTTATCTCAATATTAAAAAAAATTTCAGGCAGTCTCTTCTAACGAAACTACCGCGGGTTAATTACTTAGGATTACTTATCATTGCTTACCTCTTTCGTGTATATATTTATATATATATATATATATATATATATATATATCGCATTTCACCACATGACTTTCCATAATAACACACAATATGCACAAATGAAGAGGCACAGTTCTTTTAAATTTGAAATTCTTTATTTCGCAAGAGTTGATAGCGGATATCAGAGCGCCCTTCTAGCATGGCGCGAAACATACATGTGCTCACATACAGAGCCAACAACAGAATGCCTGTCTGGCTCGTTTTGTCAGGGGCTGTACAAAAAATCAGCGACTGTTCACGTAAGCACAGATGTTTGTCGTGGATGGTAAGTCTGATATAATTCTTAGAAGCACATTGGGGGCGTTTTATCATTATAGTATTGTCTGACACTTTTGATAACTTTATACCTGGCACCGGCAACCCTTATCTCTGAGATATTGTGAACTGCGGATTTAGATGACTAGAGACGGTGCTTTGTTAATCCTTCTGGGGCGGCATGGCTCTATATTTCTATCAACTGGCTTGGATTTATCGCGGTGTTTATCCCATACATTTCAACCACTTCTGATGTTATTTGCCTGAATGTATTTTTCTGGGACTTGCAGATATTCACTTACTGTTGGGTGGGCTATTCTGAGAACAGGGGCCTATCTTAACAGATGTGGGGACCCGAATTATAGAAATAGACGATATTCAACTTATAATGTCACACACACACACATATATATATATATATATATATATATATATATATGTGTGTGTGTGTGTTATATTTATATAAGTATCTATATACATGTACGTATATATATATATATATATATATATGTGTATGTGTGTGTATATGTATGTATGTATGTATGTATGTCAAAATTTTAATTTAAATAGACTGGGTTCGGCGAGCTGCGAGAAGTATAACTCGCGACGCAGGACATCTGAAATTTTGCTCTCCAGAGAACCGTTATGGAGGAACGTAATCCTACGTTAAAAAATCATTTATATTCATTTTAAAACTGGTAAAAAGCGTTTCCGTTTCGTGTAATAATATGAAAGAAGTAACTGATAACGTAAGCTAAAAATATTTTTTCATGAAAAATTCACTAATTAAAACGTTACCCACCATGTCTTGGTTTTTCACACAAACTAGCAGATTAAAGAAACATCATACTGTTTCATAATCAATGCTTTAATTATTTTTTATGGCTTTTAAAATGAACTACATGTAACAGAAATCAAATATATCTCTCTGAAATAGGAAAAAAATGATAAATGTTTGGGAAAATGGTAATACACTTACACACTAGTTATCTCCGAAGAGTAATGGTATTTTGATATTGCTTTCATCAATTCGAACAGCAAAAAAGTGAAAGAAAAGTTTCCGTTTTCATTTCTACCGATTTCTATGCAGGTAAAAATGTGTATCTCCAAAAATGTTTTTAACAGATACATATAGAAAAAGTGTAAACTTTTCGTTTGCTTCAATGATTCCGAAATGGATGATTTGCATATGGCACAAGGCCAAACGCATGCTTTTCTCTTCACTGGATTGTTTTTTATCAGTGATTGGGTAGTTCGAAACTTCATGAAAAGATTTTTAGGGATCTTTTGAGAATTTCAAGCATTACTAAACAAAACCTAGAAAAAAATTGTTCAAGCGAAATAAATAAAAATTAAAGTAATCGAAAGGGAAGAAAGTCAAAATGAAAACTGGAGATTTATAAAGTAAAAACTAATTTTTTAAGTACACATTCGTAGGTTTTTACACTTGACAGACACTTGTTTTCTGTTTCAGGAATTAATTTATGCATATTTTGGGAAGATTTACAGTCGACTTTGCAATAGTAAATTCTACAAATCTTTTAACAAATTTTCAATTTTATAGGAGAATTGAGAGACTGTTTCGGGTTTACTGAACACTTTCAAAGCAAGTCAGAAAACAGTTTTATGTATATGAAGTTTCTATAGCGAATTAAAATTAGGATAATATATGGAAATAAGGACCCAAACTCCTGTTTATTACCGATCGTTCAAGAACTGTAACAAGGCATTTTAGTCATTGTACTACATTTGCTAAGGAACCAAATATCACACAATTTAGTTTATATATATATATATATATATATATATATAACATGTTTAAAAGCTATTAAAATAATTTCTTTATAACAAATATTTTTAGTATTAGAAACATATGAAACGTCTGCAGCTAACAATACTTATTCGCAAAATTGCAGATAAAAGTATCACTTAGATCATTTTAAAAAATCTAATATTGATATTTAACCTCCGTTCAGGGAAGTTATATAGTTTCTGGTTACTTCGTTTTCCTTCTTCCTAACGCAAGATGGAAAACGAAGCTTTGTTATTTACACATAAATGGAAGTTAAAATATCCCATCTTGCGTAGTTTTCCTGATATGGGCCTTCAAATGTAATTATGAAATCGGTCATTAGAAGTTCTGAACAAATTTAATACAGGGTTTTACAGTTTAAAATTTATAGACAATGAAAGGATTTAATCAAATAAATATTTAAACAAATTTAAGAATGTTGAAAAATCATATGAAATTTCGTTAACAGAATATTCTTGTACGTACATGAGAACTTAAATAAATGTAAATGCACGTGCCATTCAATAAAAGGTCGACAACCACTATAATGAAAAGATAATAAATAATTGACATATAAGCAATTATTTAGTAAAAAATATGCACTATAATACGCATGAGTAAAATTCTTTTGTATTGTGTTCGATGTTATCTTACAGCACTGAGTATGACAAACATAAAACGCGTTTGATGTTCAAAAAAACTTTTTGTTTCCATATGTGATTAAAGTTTTTAAGAAAAGAAGTTATTATGTGCAGTAATTTTCATTATTTATCCTTTTGTATCTTTTATGTCATAATCAGCCTAAAATATACATTATCAGCATTTACTGTACATTATCAGTTTTATGATTTTTTAAATTCTAAAATTTTATTTGTGTAGTGTCAAATACAACATGTCAGGATAGCTTGATAAGTTTGTTACAATTTTTACTGATTTTTAAACAGCCTGCTTAAAACAATGATATATGCGTGTTTAAATATTGAATATTACGTCAATCAATTTTTCGACTACTGTTCCTTGTTTTGGCCAAAGATTTATTCAAAGGAAAGAGTATCAATGTAGCTTGAATTGACATATATTAAATTTTCTGTCACTCTTTTGCGATTTATATGTCCAGAAGTTATATCAATACTGTCCGTGCATGCATTTCTTCTATACAGCCATTTAATAATGAATGACTTGTCAACGACAGACCAAAAACACATAAGAGGGAGGGAGCATTTTAACAAACAGAGGATTTGGTAACTTAATATTGTTATTCTGCTATATTTAAATAAAATCGTATTGTTTAATCAATAATCAGAACTTACAATTAACTGCGTCAAGAAATTGACATAAATTATAAATTTCATAAAGTAAGATAAATCTTTTATGGATAGACATTTAGTAATTTTAATACGAAGAGAAATATCAGCAGTGTATGCTTAGTATTTATTGAATAACCAGTAGGAACTGTGTTTAGCTAGGATAAATTTATGAAGCGTTTTTCTTCATGTTATGTCGCAGAGCAAACATATGTTCTCTATGCTTTATATTATCAATTTACAACCATATGAGTGATGGTTTGGTTTGGTTTGGTGCGCTTCGGTCAACTTTCTGCTACACTACTGTACACAACTGTAGGGCTTATGAGACCAGGGCCTAGAGTCTAAAGCCGATTCCGAACGGCTACAAATATCCATGCCAACAGTGGGACTCGAACCCACAGGATCTGAACCTAATGCCAGCGCCCTAGCCATTCGACCATCACCTGGCTATTATAAGTAATGAACAGCTTCTCATAGTGAGGTATTTTAGGACTCGTGTCGGTACTAATTTGTGGTGGTAGAGAGCGTTATGGTCAACTTTCTTACACAAGAGCTAATTAACCCGGCACCTACAGCTTAAGGCCGACTCCAAACGGCTACAAACATCCATGCCAGCAGTGGAACTCAAACCTATAGGATCTGGTACCGAATGCCTGTTACTATGATCTCAAAAAAGAAAAAAACTAAAAGTTATTTTCTTAGATTGCTAATTAGGAAATACGAGGGGAAAACTAGCGGGAAAACATAATTTTGAATTAATCATGCAAAATGCACTATGTGGTGATAAAATGTATATGTTGAAGCCTCTGATCGCGGATACATATGGTATGTTAACGTCTTTCAGACCTAAACAGTTAATTTTAATTGAAATTCCCTTCTTCTATGACATTTCGTCATGAAATTCCTATACCTTAAAAGTTGGTTCTTCAACGCAGAGCTTTCTAGCGAAGTGTTATCCTGTATACTTATCTTTATAATTTTAAAATAGCATAATAAGTTCAGAAAACCGATTAAAAAAAATCCTGATGAATACCCTCGTCACAATAAACGGAAGACAACTAGGCCACAATCTTTGACAATTCATTATTTTCTTTCATTTATTGTTAAAAACCCCAGCAATCTTTCAAAAAATCTGTACCACATCAAAATATTGATTATTGCTTTCTGTTATATTTACTGAGGATGTTTTCTGAAACATGAATCATTTTTGACAGCTGAAATCAATTAAGAACTCAATATTTATAGTCTAACTCTTATAGATAGTAAAAAATAGTATGGGAAGTGTCGACTGTAAAGTAGAGTTGGAGGAAATCTATTAAACCTCTTTACCGTCAACTACTACACCAAAGGAAGGATTCCTTTAACACTTTGAGGGGCGCCGTTTGCACAGTGCAAATGCCTAAATCTAGTCTTTTTTCCACTTGCATTCAATGTATTGCAGTTAAATGAGAGTAAAATGGTTAGTGCTGCCATCTGTTATCAGTTTAAAGAAGTAAAAAAAATTCCAATCTTGAACTGGAAATTTTTTCAAGATTTTTTAGTTAAAAAAATCGGGAAAAAATATGCACTGTGCAAACGCTGGAGCTTGTTGCCCCCTGAAAGGGTTAACGAAGCCTGGTCCTCTATCTTCAACTTAAAGATTCAGATCGCTTTCTCAGACGTACTATAGTTAGGCGTTAGCAAAATGCATTTCGTTAGTACTTCAAAGTTGTTGGTATAAAGTTAGCCTCTGAATTCGAGAGTTTAAACAAAATTGACCATTCATAAGATTAAAGCTTTTATGAGAGTGGTACAGATTAGTTGTAGCAAACTTGATTTAATTTTCCCCTTTAAGTAGATAAGTGTATGCGAATTTTCACTTCTTTTCAGCTTATATATCATAAACAGTTGCATTAAATTTTGTCATTAGTAGTTGCTTCTTTATAATATCCTTTCATTTGTTTAAACTGGTGCTAAAAATAATTTAGGCTAAAGTTTACACTGCAGAATTCTTAGT